>ML242266.1:0-104516 GCA_005239495.1 Nicotiana undulata
AGCGCAGGTGGTTGGAGCTACTCAAGGATTATGAAATCACCATACTATACCATCCGGGGAAGGGCAATGTGGTGGCCGATGCCTTGAGTCACCATACTATAAGAAGTCTGATTGCCTCCAATCTTGCCACAGGAGCAAAGGTCTCATCATAATCAATTCCCTCTTCTTGGCTGTCTCCTTGAACAACCAGTCTTGCCTTGTTTCTTGTAACAGTTTCGTCCTCATCCAGTTTGTTCCTAAAGACCCACTTGGTGTCAATAATTGATCTGTCTAGTGGCCTGGGTACCAAGTGCCATACTTGACTTCTCTCAAATTGATTCAGCTCCTCTTGCATAGCAGTTACCCAGTCAGCATCTTTCAGGGCTTTAGAAATGTTCTTTGGTTCAATCAAGGATAGAAATGCATCAAACGCGCACAGATATTTCAAAGAGGATCTAGTTTTAATTCCAGATCTCAAGTCTGTTATGATGTTCTCAAGAGGGCGAGAACTCTGATATCTGTGTGGTTTGAGAACCAGTTGTTCACTTCTGGATTGTTCCATGTTGTCTTGTTGCTGTGGACCAGGATCAGGACCAGTATTTTCATGAGGAATTCCCCCTGTCGAGTTGCGTGAGGTTGTTGAACCTGGTCTATCACCTGTTTCATCTTCTATAGGTGCTTCAATGTAGTCATTTCTCCTCACCAGCCCAAGCTCCTCATCTTCTAGTTCCTGTCTCTCTGATAAAGTGTTAGTTTCATCAAAGACAACATGTACACTTTCTTCTACACACATAGTTCTTTTATTGTATATTTTATAAGCTTTGCCATGTGTAGAATATCCGAAGAACACTCCCTCATCACTTCTGGGATCAAATTTTCCTAAAGAATCTTTGCCATTATTATGCACATAACACTTGCATCCAAAAGCCCTAAGATGGGATATGTTGGGCTTTCTCCCTTTAAGTAATTCATAGGGAGTTTTCTCTACCAGAGGTCTGGTCATGCATCGATTGATAATATAACATGCAGTGTTAATTGCTTCTACCCAGAAGCTGTGAGGTAGTTTGTCTTGATAGAAGTATGGTTCTTGCCATGTCTTCAAGAGTTCTGTTTTTCCTTTCAACAACCCCATTTTGCTGTGGGGTTCTAGGAGCAGAAAAATTGTGATTCACACCATGTTCATCACAGAACTCAGCAAACTTAGCATTCTCAAACTCAGTACCATGGTCAGATCTAATGGATGCTAGTTGATGTCTTAATTGATTCTGAATCTTCTTTACAAATGAGGTGAACATTTCAAATGCTTCATCCTTAGATTCCAAGAATAAGTTCAAAGTGAACCTTGAAAAATCATCTACTAACACCATCACATAGCTCTTCCCACCTCTACTTAGAGTTCTCATGGGACCACATAGATCCATATGAACCAGTTCCAACATCCTGGTGGTACTGACCATTTTCTTATTTTTGAAAGAAGACCTTACCTACTTCCCCCTAGCACATGCCTTACAAACCTTGTCTTCTTTGAACTTAATGTTAGGAAGCACTACCACTAAGTCCTTAGAGACCAGTTTGTTATTTTGAGTCAGACTTGCATGACCAAGTCTTTTGTGCCACAGGAGGGGATCAATGTCCAACACACTAAGGCAAGTGAGTTCATTGTCAGACAGTGTGGACAAGTCAATGACATAGATATTGTTCATTCTTTTTCCCTGCAAAACAATCTTGTCAGTAAGCAGGTTGGTCACAAAACATTATGTGGAAGTAAAAGCGACAAGGTTACCTCTGTCACACAGTTGTGACACACTTATAAGGCTATATTTCAAGTCATCTATCAGATACACATGTTCAATTGAACGTGTTTCATCTTTACCTACCTTGTCGACCCCTATTATTTCACCTTTCTTTCCGTTTCCAAAGGAGACATTTCCTCCTTTGAGGTTTTCAAGTGAAAGGAACCGTTCCTTGTTCCCTGTCATATGCTTAGAGCAGCCACTATCCAAAAACCAAAATTGGCTGCTTCCCTTCACTTGTACCTTCAAAAGAAAATCAGGGGTTAGTTTTAATAACCCAAATTAGTTTGGGTCCTTTTCCATTAGAGAATGGATGAATCCGATTTTTTTTGGCCTAGTGTAGTAGCCAGTTTTTCTTTTTAATGAATCTCTCATTTTTCTGACTAGCTTTTTCTTTTGCAGAACACTCATATTTAGAGTGGCCAGTCTTCCCACAATGGTTGCAAATTTTATTTTCAGGGAGAGTGAGATACTTGCTTTTGGGATCCCACTTAGGCAACTGACTCCCAAAACCAAGCCCTCTGCGGTTGCTACTATGATTCTCTTGGAGCCATATTAAAGCATTGTAAGACTTATTGCACTTATGTGTTCTACCAAAATCATGTTTGACTTTGCCAAGTTCTTCTTTAAGAGATCTTATCTGCTCATCTTTGGCATACATTTTATCTTTCAGTTTACCTAAGTCTTCTTCTAACTTAGCATGAGAGTGATCAACAACCTTTTTATTTGATCCTAGTCTTAACTTTAAATTTTCAGATTTTAGTTCTTGAATCTCAGTTTCGAGTGGTTAAACCTGGTTCATCAAGACAATGTTTTTCTTTTCAGATTCACTGACCCTTATTTCCAGGTCCAATAATTTTTCTCTCAGCATTGCACACTCTTTAGATAGTTGATCTTTCTCTTTAGTTGTCTCCTCAGAATCATCAATGAAGTCAAGCAGCAACTCAGAGAGTTTCTCCTTAGATAGAAACTTTATTTTTGTTTTAAGATGTGAGATACTTACCTGTGGTTCTTCATAAGTCTCCTCATTCGATTCTCCAATTTCCATGAGAGCTTGATCTTCTTTCTCACCATCTTCTGATTCTTCATCTGAACTTTCCCCCAGGCAGCAACCATAGCCTTTGTAGTAGTTTTCTTGGGTTGGACCAGTTCCTTATTCCTATTCATTCTTCCATATCTCTCCTTCCTCCAGTCTACTTCCCACTGGGGGCAAATCTTGATGAGATGATAAGTTTTTCCACACTTGTAGCATCCCTCATTAGTTGGCCTTTCAGGAGCCTTTGCCTTGTTGAAGTTTCCTCCTCTAGAGATGTCTTTCTTCCGCATGAGAAAGTTTCTGAATTCTTTGGTGATCATGGCCATCTCATCATCCTCCAGATCTGCTCCCTCTGTGATCTTTAGTGCTAGACATCCATTTTCATGGTCTGCCTTCTGAGTTCATAAGTAGTAAGGTTGCCAATAAACTCATCTAGTCTAAGGGTTGCCATATTTTTGGATTCCTGGATGGAAGTTATCTTTCTTTTCCAGGAGATAGGCAGAACCATTGTCAAAATCTTCTCAACCTTGTCTTCGTCAAGGATGACTCTTCCAAGAGACTTGAGTTCATCAGTCAAGGTTGTGAACCTTGTGTACATCTCCTGAATTGTTTCTCCTTCTTTCATAGTGAAGTTTTCATACTGAGAGTATAGCAATGTACCTCTAGACCTCTTCACTTGAGTTGTTCTTTCATGAGCCACTTGTAGAGTATCCTAGATTTCCTTGGCAGTGGTGCAACTTTGGATTCTGCTGTATTCATCTGGGCCTAGTCCACACACTAGCCACTTCTTGGACTTGGCATTCTTCTCCCATATCTTCAGATCCTCAGATGTGCAGCCAACCCTAGTCTTAGGATCATCTACTCCTTCAGCAGTTTTCTTCATTATTGCAAGTGGTCCATCAGTGACTATGTCCCAGAGTTCATAGTCCTCTCCAATAAGGTGATCCTTCATTCTATTCTTCCACCAAGAATAGTACTGGCTGTTGAAGAGTGGTGGCCTTGCAGTTGATTGACCTTCCTAGTTCCCAGTTGGTGCACTCATCTTGGTCTTTTCCTAGGTGTTAGCCTCTTCAAGGATAACCCGCTCTGATACCAATTGATGTTTTAGACTTCAATACTACACAAATTACAAGTTAATTGTGCAGTACCCAATTTTCGAGTGTTGTAATAAGAACCTGGTTCTTCTTAGTATACTACTTACTACTGTTTGCGGAATAATTAAGCAGTAATGGTAAAGACAAAGGGATTTTTACGTAGAAAACACCTGGCTCAAAATTTGAAATAACCACGACCTACTCCTCAGTAGGATTTGCTCAAACTCTTTACTAAATCCTTGAGCCAAAATGGACTTACAAAATAAACTCTTTTGTAATCCTAGGACTAGCTCTAATCCTCTCTGTATCAACTAGCCTCTAGCTAATTTCTACAGATTTCAAGCTAACTCTAACTTGATCAATTTGTACCTATTACAATTGCTTCTAAGTAAGCTGCAAAGATACAATGTTAAAACTCCTACTACAATCAACTAGACTCAATACACAAACAATGGAACTGTTTCTTCTACTTGAACTGTAGCATTTGTATCACACAACAATTCTGCTTGCAAAATCTCTGGAACTTTTGCTTCAGATCTTGATTCACTTTAGTACTTGTGTGTCACCTCTTTTAGCAGTAATACATTGATTATTTATAGAGTCTGTTTTTTTATGTCCATGATTCAATCTTGATCCAACTCTTCTTTGGTAAACGAGTTTGATTGTAACTAAACTTCCTTCCTCTATTTCTGTCCTTGTTGAACTCAACTTCTGTCATCTCTATCAATTTGCAAACTTTTCGTATTAGGAGACATTCTCTTAGTTCTTTGATACTCAGCAATCACTGATATCTCCTAGACTTGTACGATTCTTGTTCCAACTGCTTCATTCAAATGTGTATGCTATGATGGACCTGGTCTAACTTGACACCTTTTTTCAATCTTCAAACCCCATTCAGTGACATGGGCCAACACATGCGACGCATTCACATATACATAATAGAGTTACCCCGCTCGTGGATCATACATGCGACGTAAGTACTCATAGATACACACATTCAAACAGTAAGTCCATACTTTATTAGGAAAACAATTACCCAAGGAAGTGATAAAATCCTCTTTTAATGGTTACGCGGATAGTATTTAAATCTATTCTAGAAATTCATTATCCAAGTTCGATAAGGTTTAAACATTTATTTATTTCATCAGTAAAGTTACAAGTACGACAAATAAAACATGCTCTTGGGTTCTAGACTACACGGACAGAAGAATAATAGTAGCTACGCACGGACTCCCGTCACCTCGTGCATATGTAGCCACCGCAAATAGTAGCACATGACTGATTATTTCACCTATGAGGACAATTCGCTCTTACAAGGTTAGAAAGGACACTTACCTCACTCCGAAGTTCCATAACCGGCTTCCAAGCCCTTCCGACGACTCAAATTGATGCACAACGCCGCAAAACAATAAAAAATAACGGGCAAACCAATGAAAATATACTCTAATCTTTATAACAATTCAATTTATATAAATTCCCAACTCCGCTCGAAAAGTTGACAAAATTTCCCTCTAGCCGAGGTCTCGGAATCCGACGAAACACACAAAGTTCGACAACCCATTCCAATACGAGTTCATCCATGCAAACATTATCGAATTCCGACATCGGATTGGTTTTCAAATCTTAAATTTTTGTTTTTGGTAGATTTGCTAAAATTCATATATTTCTTCAATAAATTCATGGATTCATGAAATATAATCAATATAGGATAAGGAACACCCCAATGTATTACCGTGAAAATCGCCAAAAATCGCCCAAGAACCGTGCTCCAAAAATCCAAAACGAAATGAAGTAAATGAGCATTTTTGGTCCTTAGTTTTCTGCCCATCCATCATTAAAAGTATATTTTCGTTACTAAAAGTCCACTAGAAACAACCAGCCCCTATACAATCCATCACAACATTATGTACAAATGCCTAAATAAAGAATGGTTTAATTTTATGGAAACTAGAATCAAAGGGTTACAACTTTCATGTTTTAAAGATTTTCAGATTCCTTATAGGTTTCGAGATATAAGCTTCCAAAGTAGGCTCCTCGCATCAGAAATTTCTCGGGAAATTGCAAAAACAGCTTTACTAGCCTTCATTCAATCGATCATAACTTTCTGTAGAAATATTTATATGATGAATTGTTTATCATTATGGAAATTAGAATTCAAGGGATACAACTTTTCTGTTTTGGAAATTTTCTGACTCCTTATAGATTTTGAGATATAAGCTTCTAAAGTAGGCTCCTCGCATCAGAAATTTCTGGAGAAATTGCAAAAACAGCTTTACCAGCCGTCATTCACTCGATCATAACTTTCCGTAAAAATATCCAAATGATGAATAGTTTATCTTTCTGGATAATAGAATGCAAGGGCTAAAACTTTCATGTTTTGCAAGATATGAGCTTCCAAACTCGACTCCACGCATAAGAAAGTTTCTAGCGAACAACTTCTGCAACAGAAAATTTCAGGAGCTTTCTTTGTCCGAAATCCATTCTGTTAACCTTCCGAAATACACCCGAGGCCCTCGGGACCTTAAGCAATCACACCAACATGTCCCAACACATGATACAAACTCGCTGGACGCCAAAAATCATATCAAACAACGTCAAAATCATGAATCGCACCCCAATTCAAACTTAATGAACTTTAGAACTTGAAACTTCTACATTCGATGCCGAAACCTATCAAATCACGTCCTATTGACCTCTTATTTTGCACACAAGTCACATTCGACATTACGGACCTACTCCAACTTTCAAAATTGGAATCCGACCCGATATCAAAAAGTCAAACTCTCGATCGAACTTTCTAAAAATCTTCTATTTTATAACTTTCGCCAAATGACCCCAAAATGACCTACAGACCTTCAATTCCACTTCCGAACACACTTTCAATACCAAAATCACCATACAGAGCTATTCCCAGACTCGGAATCCTATTCGGACATCGATAACATTGAGATACACCTCAACCCAAATTTATGAAATTCTTCCAAAATTCCAACTTCCACAATAAACGCCGAAATGCTCTCGTGTCATCCAAAACACAATCCGGACATACGCCCAAGTTCAAAATCATCATACGAACCTGCTGGAACCTTCAAATCATAATTCTGAGGTCGTTTACTCAAAAATCCAATCTTAGTCAATTCTCCTAACTTAAGGCTTCCGTAATGAGAATTTTCTTTCCAAATCGACTCCGAACATCTCGAAATTCAATTCCGACCAATCCTACGAGTCATAATACCTGAAATGAAGTTGCTCATTTCCTCAAGTTGCCGAACGACGCGCTAGAGCTCAAAATAACTGGCCGGGTCATTTCATTCTTTCCCACTTAAACATACGCTCGTTCTCGAATGTGCCAAAACCTGCTCTGGAGTTGCCTAAAATCATAGTTCACCTCGTGTACCTGACCGTGCTACCACAACCTAGTCGAGTACATTTGCTCGAACAACTCTGAAGATATCCTTTTTTTATTTAGGCAAACGAGCCTTAGCGCCTAATTTCAACATCCGAATTCTCAGCCAGGCCTGCTTACCATATACGAACACCGTATCAATCACTACATGATGCATCAGAACAAGACTGCATACCTTTACTGAATTCTCACCATGCACCACATCATTCACACGACCCAAATATCATTCCCTGACCATAATAACAGACATTCCCCGAATTTGATGCTCACAATGCCCCTCATGACATATATAAGTCTTGTTCCAACTTTTACAATACCACCATGTCGGAAGATGTGCGTAAAAATCCATAACCAACTGCTGAGTCAATAAATCATTAAATCTCCCCTTTTAACTAGAATCATCACATCTTTATGAACCAAATAATGGTATTTGTTCTTTAATATACTCCACAAAATCTTATCGCATTGATCCCTGATACAATAATCTCGTCTCACCTAGTATGAACCGCTCATGCAACAAGTCACCCCTAACATGACCAAAAGTCTCATATGATGCCACAACGTGCCAATAGGCCACAACTCGAACGTGATACATAAGAAAAGTGAACTTTGGTAGGACTACTCAACTCACACAACTAATATGAACTTTACCCAGAAAATAAGAAGCAAAACACAAGAAAATAGATATAGGGAACCGTACTCAACATCAAACTGTTTTGGCGTGCAACCCGATCCAAATATCATGCCCGTGGCGGCATGCCACCCGATCCAAATAACATAACCGTGGCGGCGTGTCACCCGATCCACACATAAATCCACATAAGGAGATACTTGCCAAGATATATTGCTCATTTCCACAAAATATCGAATATCGGTCACAAGCACGCTAAGTGCATAATACCATCCCAGGGAGACAGATAGAGCCATAGGCTACAAAACTCAAGCACAACTGAGGTGTGATATATGATCTGAATCTCAAGAGCCATCCTGCTCACATAACACCATCGCTACGCGGAACCTCAACACATAAGAAATTAGCAAGCCATTCCACAGCTCGCACGACACAACATAATATTACATACAATAGCCGACGACAGAAAAACATCCAATGTTCTAACATTCCTCTCTGAGGAGCGCTATCCTGAATTGAACACACCTGGCCCACATAGAGCCCATAATCATATTAAGATTCATCCACAGACCTCAAGCCGATTCTGATTGCACCGCACTAGGCTAATAGCCATTCGAGGATCCATAATAACCCCGCTTTCTCCCATAATGTACAAGAACAACCATCATAACTGGAGTAAACTTCCCCATTACGCAACAAAATGAACCGAGCGCCCTCCAGGCATAAATTCCCAAATAATTTATACTACCACATAATTTATACTTGGTCTAATCTTCAATCAATTAAGTGACTACATGTCACACTTATACAATCTTCCCGTGAGATATGCTTCCACGACCTTCCACACAAGGTAGCAAGTCTGCTCATCCATGCCACCGGTCACACTAATGCTGTAACGCAAACCAAGAATCCATAACCAGGATGCAAAACCTTTTTCACAGAACACCGATCTCAGGTGACTATGAAGGAAACACCAGCTTACTCTAAACCTTCAAATCCCTTTCCTGCTCATCCGAGCTGGTGACATCCTTGTCCACTGAACCGTAAATCTTGAATCCTCAACTTTCGAATCCCACGCTATTTGATGTACTTAATCATGAAAACGCACAGAAGTACAAGAATTTAATCTCAGCTCTTGAACAACTACTAGAGTAAACACTTCGTCACGTAGAAACTTTCTACTTTACTCATTCCAAGAGAACCATAACCACACACGATTGAATTCTCATAACCGTAGAATATACAAATCCTCAAGTAGTGGTCTAAACCACTAGTGCCCTCCCAGGATCGGCCTACACATCACATGCCATAATACCTAACTACCCCCAAATAAAACCAATTACGACGGCCGTCAAGCCTCGCACGTACCGTCACAAATCACATGTATAATCTAATCACGCTGGAGGTACTGATCATTAACACCATCATGCCAATTAGACTATGGCTAACAGACCTGACTTCTTCTAATTTATCCTTAACTTGTCTTAGAAATAAATATAACTCCACTCAACACATAACGACTCAATCAGCACTCCTCCCGAGTGGCCTTGTATCACGAGACTATGATGTCTCAAATCCCAAAACCCATCTCATACCCTCCTTGTGCGCATGCTCGCATCCTCAACTGATACATCCATTCCGAAAATTCCTCAACGAATCCGAAGTTTGCAAGTCAAAAATATCATAGAACATTTCGAGCCTCTTATCAATAACTGCTGCAAAAGCTCGATTCTTCACCATACCGTAGGCTTGAAATCTTTAGACACTGCATTCTAACCTTTGAATTCACTAGGACCGTTATTGACAACCACTCCGATTTGGAACCGAATACAATAAACTCCAAGGCTCTTCTACCACATGAACACCCTCTCAACGAACCACATGACTGAATCATTACCCTTATATCTCACCTATGTACTAAGCATAATTCCTGAATCTTTTCCAAAGCCTAACCTGATTCAATAAGGCCAACTTTTTTACACATTTATCAAACCCTATGCTCAATTACCACTCATTTTCTTTTCCCTTAGCTGTAATAACTCACCAATACGTAGATAACCAGAAATCGCACATGTAAACAACCACGCAGTCTAATCACAGATGGTGGGGCTCTCCCACATAGCTTGAAGCTAAAATTACATAACCCTAAGACCCACCGAGGTTCCTTCTTCCCCCATTGACATCATCTAACAATCCAAAAACGCATTCCAATCTCGAAGTCATGTTGCACCTAAGTAAAAATATGTGGACCTAGTAGCTGTCCACCGTGAATCCCCCAAATGCCTATTGATTTCCCTCAAGGCGTGTGACCATCCTACCACACAACTCATATGTTACTTTGCAACTCTCCCACTCTGGCCAAGCTCACCCCTTTAAGCAACTACTCGACTTTCGCTTCTCACACATGGCCTGCTAGAAATTTGACAACCGCTTGACACTTCCCATATGTCCTTCCTCACCCATTGTTTCCCAGGTGTTGCCTTAGATCAATGTCTATCTCTGTATTACTTGAATAAGTAACTCACTGCTAGCTTCAAACCATTCCAAAGGTCATCTTTCTTGAGCCGTCGACATTAGAGACACTGATACGATCATGAACCACCACAAACTGCAATCTCTAACAGCCGCTTCCCGTGCACCATTTCAAAATACCGTGCCAAGAATGAAAATCTGAAGAAGATCATAACACCGGCGAACTTAACACATTCAATCAAGGACCACGTACCACTTCATAGACTAAAATTCCGTCACACTTGAAAAAACCAAGTCTCATTACTCTATCAACCCAAACCTGAACATTTATAGTCCAATTGCCTTTCCTCCGCCGTAAATAAAATACCAAAATCTCGGAATCACGCTCTAAGAAGACCTCCTTTCAAGTCATTCACTGTCCCAACACATGGGCAAGCATCCTACCACCACGTCAATTACTGCACGATAACCATTCATGAGCATCATAACAACCTGAGAATAGCCTCAAAGCTCTCAGAAATACAACGACTTAGCTGAAACAACATAATATCATTCCGCAAAGCAACAACAACATCCCAAACCAACTATGCATAGAGAAACATCATGCACCACATCTGTAGTATCATTATAGTTCTTCAATTCTCAATTTATATCAAACGATTAGCGTCGCATAAGATTTATTAGGAATGAAGTGATGGCATAAGCCTCAAAGGAATCAAATTGCACAATAGAGAATCAAGAAGGGAAGTGCTCCTTGTAGCCTCTCGAAGATAAGTACAGGCGTCTCTGTACCGATCCGCAAAACTCTACTAGACTTGCTCATGACTCGTGAGACCTAAGGGAACGTAGTGCTTTGATACCATGTTGTCACGACCCAAATCCAATAAAGGTCGTGATGGCGCCGAACACCACTGTCAGGCAAGCCAACACCAAGAAGTTAATTAAATCTTTATTTCAATACTCTTGAAATCATTCCTTTTTATTTCATTAAATAATAATTAACGATCTTTCACTAAGTAAACAATAATTTCCTTAACAAATTTAAATAATGAATGAATCCCATAGTCATCCCAGAACCCGGTGTCACAAGTACATGAGAAAATTTCTAGGAAAATAATATAATACAATAACCGCCCGAAATACAAATAGGACGGTAGGGAAAATATAACACAATACTGCGAAGAAGACTCTGCTGGATACGGATCGTCTCTATAGGTGCAACTCATCTAAGTCTCCATAACAACCATGCAACTGCGCCAAGCTGGGCCGCTAAATGTACATATGCCTGTGCAACAAAAATGCACAGCAAGTGTAGCATGAGTACGAAAACAACGTGTACTCAGTAAGTATCCCGCGTAACCTCGAAGAGGTAGTGACGAGAGGTCGACTTTGATACCTACTAAAGGTCAATTCAATATAATCAAGTGTGATGTCCAACATGGGTATTATTATCAAATAACAAATAACAACAAGAAATGACAACTTCTTCCATAAATTTTTAAATCCCAGTTTCCGTCATCTCAGTTAAAAACTTATATCTTAAGGCAATTAAACAGTTCAAATCACAGATGGTATCTAGCAAATATCATGCGCAGGAAATGCCGAGGGTCGAATGGCCCGAACCAACAATAATTAAAATGTGCACTACCGAAGGGTCGAACGACTCAAACCATAGATACATCTATTATCCCGCTCGCAAATCATACATGCGACGCGGTCACATATGTATAATAGAGTTACCCTGCTCGCGAATCATACATGCAAGGAATGTACTCATAGATACACACATTCAAATAGTAAGTCCACACTTTATCAGGAAAACAATTACCCAAGGAAGTGATAAAATGTTCTTTTAATGGAAACGAAGATAGTATTTAAATCTTTTTCTAGAAATTCATTAGCCAAGTTCGATAAGGTTTAAACATTTATTTATTTCATCAGTAAAGTTACATGTACGGAAAATAAAACATGCTCTTGGGTCCCAGACTACCCGAACATAATCATAATAGTAGCTACGCACGGACTCTCGTCACCTCGTGTGTACGTATCCCCCACAAATAGTAGCACATGACTGATTATTTCACCTATGGGGACAATTCTCTCTTACAAGGTTAGAAAGGAGACTTACCTCGCTCCGAAATTCCATAACTGGCTTCCAAGCCCTGCCGACGACTCAAATTGATGCACAACGCCCCAAAACTATCCAAATAGCGGGTAAACCAATGAAAATATACTCTAATACTTATAACCATTCAATTTATATAAAATCCCAGCTCCGCTCGGAAAGTTGACAAAATTTCTCTCGGGCCCACGTCTCGGAATTCGACAAAACTCACAAACCCGACAACCGATTCCGATACCAGTTCAACCATGCAAAGATTACCGATTTTCGACATCGGATTGGTTTTCAAATCATAAATTTTTGTTTTTGAATGATTTGCTAAAAATCAGATTTTTCTTCAATAAATTCATGGATTCATGATGTAAATGTGTATGGAATCATGAAATATAATCAATATAGGATAAGGAACACTTACCCCAATGTATTCCAGTGAAAATCGCCCAAAAAATCTCCCAAGAACCGTTCTCCCAAAATCAAAAACGAAATGAAGGAAATGAGCATTGTTGATCCCTAAGTTTCTGCCCATCCGTCACTAAAAGTCCATTTTCGTCCTAAAAGTGGTCGCTAAAAGTCCACTAGTAACAACTTTACCAGCCCCTATTCAATCGATCATAACTTTTTTTACAAATGTCTAAATGATGAATGGTTTAACTTTATGGAAACTAGAATTAAAGGGTTACAACATTCAGTTTTGATAAGTTTCATATTCCTCATAGATTTCGAGATATAAGCTTCCAAAGTAGGCTCTTCGCATCATAAATTTCTGGGGAAATTGCAAAAATAGCTTTACCAGCCTTCATTCAATCAATCATAACGTTCTGTACAAATAACCAAATCATGAATGGTTTATCTTTCTGGAAATTTGAATTCAAGGGATACAACATTCATGTTTTGCGAATTTTCAGATTCCTAATAGATTTGAGATATAAGGTTCCAAAGTAGGCTCCTCGCATCACAAATTTCTAAGGAAATTGCAAAAATAGCTTTACCATCCTTCATTCAATGTGTCATAACTTTCTGTACCAATATCCAAATAATGAATGGCTTATCTTTCTGGACACTAGAACACAAGGTCTACAAATTTCTTGTTTTGCAAAGTTTCGTATCTATTATAGATTGCAAGATATGAGCTTCCAAACTCGTCTCCACGCATCAGAAATATTCTGGCGAACAGCTTCTGCAACAGAAAATGTCAGCAGCTTTCTTTGTCCGAAATGCATTCCGTTAACCTTCCAAAATCCACCCGAGGCCCTCGGGACCTTAACCGATTCTACCAACATGTCCCAAAACATGATACGAACTCGCTCGAGGCCACAAATCACATCAAACAACATCAAAATCATGAATCGCACTCCAATTCAAGCTTAAAGAACTTTAGAACTTGAAACTTCTACATTCGATGCCGAAACCTATCAAATCACGTCTGATTGACCTCAAATTTTGCTCACAAGTCACATTCACCATTACAGACCTACTTCAACTTTAGGAATTTGAATCCGACACCGGTATCAAGAAGTCAAACTCTCGTCAAACTCTCTAAAAATATTCTATTTAATAACTTTCGCCAAATGACCTTGAAATGACCTACAGACTTCCAATTTCACTTCCGTACACACTCCCAATACAAAAATCACCATACATATATATTCCCAGACTCGGAATCCCAAACGGATATCGATAACATTTAGATACACCTCAATCGAAATTTATGAAATTCTTCAAAAATTTCAACTTCCACAATAGACGTCGAAATGCTCCCAGTTCATCCAAAACAATATCCGAACATACGCTCAAGTCCGAAATCATCATACGAACTTGATGGAACCTTCAAATCCTGATTTTGAGGTCATTTACTAAAAAATCCAATCTTAGTCGATTCTTCCAACTTAAGGCTTCCGGAATGAGAATTTTCTTTCAAAATCGACTCCGAACTTTCCAAAATTCAATTCCGACCATGCCTACGAGTCATATTACCTGAAATGAAGTTGCTTATGTCCTCAAACTGTCGAACGACACGCTATAGATCAAAACGACCGGCCGGGTTGTTACAGGGGCTGTCAAAATGCGGATCCTAATCCATTTGCTCAAAACATTGACCGAAGTCAACTCAAATTAATTTTTAAAGAAAATTTTCATATTTTATCAATTTTTAACATAAATGCCTTCTGAAAATATACCCGGAATATGCATTCAAATTGAGGAAGTTTTAAAGAAGCTACTAAAGGCTTCGAAACACTGAATTTTGTTCTAAAACTCTAAATGACCTATCGGGTCATCACAAAATTGACGACAATCCTGATTCATGTTAACCAATGTTAGTATGACTTAATTCCTTTTTTTATTTAAAATAATACTACTAATAGATCTTATATTGTATTATATAGTTAGCTTTACAACATTAGGTGTAAATACCCGATTTTGGTAAGTTTTTACCCGGTTGCAACTTATCATACAACCCTTTTTTAATCATTTCTTGGAATAAAAAGAAAAAAGCAAAAATTCTCACATTATATATATATCGGGGCTACCCGATTTCATTATTCAATCGAAAGAGAGAAACCACGTCAAAAGGCTAGGACGTCGAGTCCGGAATCAAAGTTGCTTTCTAGATCAAGGTCGACATCACTAATCGAGGTCGGAAAAGGCCAAACTCTGAAATGACGCAGGTATAGTTCAATAACGGAAATGGCAAGATATTTGTGACATGTCGAGGATCGTGGCATGAATTTCAGAATGGATTGATCTTCGGCGGTTAATCAGTTCAATATGATTTCCTACTATAATTAGAAGTGTACCTTATTTAGAACTCTTCTATTATATAAGGAGTCCCATTCATTGTCACGACCCGAAATCCCACCTTCGAACGTGACTGCGTCTAACGTTGAACCCGCTAGACAAGCCAACGTGTGCAGTTAAACTAACATAATAACACCGAATTAACAGAATTAACCAAAAATAGTTTACAAACTTTAACAGCGGAAATAGATTAAAAAAAGGACTAAGTGATAGAAACAAATACAATACGTGTAACAATCCCCGTATCTGGAGTCACTAATTCACGAACATACTAAAAGATTACTACAAACAAGGGGCTGAACAATTACCGTATACAAATGTCTTTGGAAACAAATGAAAACGAGAAGGAGGAAGAAAAAGGGATATAGGAGACGTCAAGGCCCACGAACGTCTGCAGGTCTACCTTGCAATCTCCAAGGTGGACTGAAGGATACTCCCTCTAACGATGTCCACTGGGTCCGACTGTGGGATCTGAACAACATAAAGAAGTGCAGGTGTAGCAACAATACAACCGACCCCATGTACTGAGTAAGTGCCGAGCCTAACCTCGGCCAAAGTAGTGACGAGGCTAGACTTGACAACGATAAACTACCTGTAGAGTTCTACAAGATATATCACAGACAAACGCAGGAATAGACAGATAAGCATGGGATACGGGAGCAATTAATGGGGGTGACAAGTGAGAGACAAAAACAATTAATCAACACATAGGAGAGAGCAAAAGAGCAAATTAACAAGAATAGTAACGTAACAAGTATAAATACTAGCAATGTATTTTACGATGCGATGTATGATATAAGATAATACCCTTCGTGCTTTTACTCTCTTCCTCACAATGCGATGTATGATATAAGATAATACCCTTCGTGCTTTTACTCTCTTCCTCACAATGCGATGTATGATATAAGATAATATAAATCATGGCACGATATCACCCTTCGTACTTTTACTTTCCTCCTCACAATGCAATGTATAATGTGAGGAAATACAAATCATGACGCAGCATCAACCTTCGTGCTTTTAATCAATGTGAATCATGGCACGACATTAACCTTCGTGCTTTTACTCTTTTCCTCACTATGCATTTTACGATGTAGTCAATGTAAATCATGGCACGACATCACCCTTCGTGCTTTACACTCTTCCTCACCATAAAAATGAAAATATCAAATGGCAAGGAATGCATCATAGTGGAAATACAGATCATAAACACCCGACAAGGGGAATATCTCAGTCAATATCATAACGATTGCCCGGCAAGGGTCTCAGCTATAACCAACCTTTTCACGTATATCCTTTATAGTTGGGTTCTCAATAGAACCATTACATCGCAAGTTCATCAACAAGGATTTTCAACAACAATCAACTTCCAAGTAGAGACAATTTCGTAATACACTGAATATGGAAGTAATAATAAGAATTTCATCGAAAATGGACTCACAGGCATGCTTGACACACAATGCATAGGTACTCATCACCTCACCTATGCATTGAACATGATAAACACTTATCACATAGCATACAATACCTATTCCCTCACAAAAGCTAGGCAAGACACTTACCTCGGGTCCAAGAATGGCAATTCAATCTTCTAATACCGACTTTCCTTTGAATTCAACTCCAAAACGACAATATCTAGACATAATTAACTTATTAACATCAATAATGACTCATTGATACAATCACATAGCCTAAATATACAATTCCTAGCATTCTTCCAAAAATACCAAAATTAGACCCCGGGCCCACTTGGTCCAAACACGAGGCTCGGACCAAAACCCGATTACCCATACCCCCACGAGCCTAAATATATGATTTGTTGAAATCCGACCCCAAATTACGATTGAATTACCCAAAATCCCATAAGCCCTAACTCTACCCAAAAACCCCTAATTTCTACCTCGTTTTCATGATTTTAGGCCTAGGTTCTAGTGATTAATGAAGAGGAAGGGAAGGAATTAGTGTTAGAGTCACTTACCCAAATGGTTATGGAGGAAAATTAGCTTGGGAATCGTCAATGGGGGTTGAGGAAGAAGAGAAGGGTGAAAATCGGAAAAATCCCGTATTTTAAAGAATTGAGCACTGCCTGGCCTACAGGGATTCCGCACCTGTGGCTCGAGGACCGCACCTGCGGTCTCGCTCCTGCGAGCTGGGGCTCGCACCTGCGGAACTGGGCAAGAGGGGTTGGTGTCGCAGCTACAGAGGGATTACCGCACTTGCGGTTCTGCTCCTGTAGACCTTTGTCCGCACCTGTGATGCTTGGGACCGCAGGAGCGGTCCCGCACCTGCGACTGGGCAACCGCACCTGCGGTCTCGCTCCTGCGAGCTGGGGCTCGCACCTGCGGAACTGGGCAAGAGGGGTTGGTGTCGCAGCTACAGAGGGATTACCGCACTTGCGGTTCTGCTCCTGTAGACCTTTGTCCGCACCTGTGATGCTTGGGACCGCAGGAGCGGTCCCGCACCTGCGACTGGGCAACCGCACCTGCGGTCACACCAGCAACAGTTGCACCAGCAACTATTTTAGTTGGTTTTTAGCCCCGTTGGGTGTCCGGGTGGCACCTAGGCCCACTCGAGCCCCCGTCCAAATATACCAAAAAGTCCTAAATCATAATACGGATTCGCTCGAGCCTTCGGAACACCCAAAACATTGCTAAATCTCAAAATCACCCCCCAAAACCCCTAAAACCATAACTTAAGAAACTTCAACTTCTTGATTTCCATAAAAATGCGCACGACCGACCTATACTACTCGGAATGACAACAAATTTTGCAGGCAATTTATAAATGAAATAACTGAACTTTTCCCGGTCTCAAAACCATAAAATCACGTTCCAAACAAAATTTCAAATTTAAGGAAATCCTTATTTCTATATAATTTTTCTCAAAACTTTATTAACTTGATATTTCCCATTTTTGATCTGAAACACGTCAAATCAAGCCCGTTTTACACCAAATTTCACAGATAGTTCACATAACATATATTAAACCTGTTATGGGCTCCGAAACCATAATACGGGCTCGGTAACACGGTTTTCACATAAATATTCATTCTCAAAAACCTTTATATTTTTCAGAAAACAATTTTCTTTAAAAATTCATTTCTCGGTCTTGGGACCTCAAAATTTGATTTCGGGCATGCGCCCAAGTCCCATATTTTTCTACGGACCCTCCGAGACCATTGAATCACAGGTCCGGGTTCGTTTACCAAAAATGTTGACCAAATTCAACTGTATTCAATTAATATTACAATTTCCATTTTTCATCAAGTTTTCACATAAAAGCTTCCCAGCTACAAGCCCGGGCTATGCACGCATATCGAGGTGACATTAACGGAGGCTTTCGGGGCCTCGGAACACATATTTAGCTAAATTAACATAGGATGACCTTTTGGGTCATCACAATCTCCACCTCTGAAACAAACGTTCGTCCTCGAACGGACATAGAACATTACTTGAGTCTGAGAAAAGATGGGGATAACGGCTCAGCATATCAAACTCGGACTTCCAAGTAGCTAATATGGCTACAGGCTCCTCCTCATAAGTCAGATCCTTTTCCAACTGGACACCGCTGAAGTCAAGAACATGAGATGGATGTGCAATGTACCTCCGGAGCATAGATACATGAAACACTAGATGCACGGCTGATAAATGCGGTGGCAAGGCAAGTCTGTAGGCCACCTCTCCTACCTTATCCACAATCTCAAATGAACCAATGTACCTAAGGCTCAACTTTCCCTTCTTCCCGAACCTCATCACGCCCTTCATAGGCGACACTCTAAGAAACACCTGATCTCCTTTCATGAAAGCCAAATCTCGAACTCTGCGATCCACATAACTCTTTTGCCTGGACTGAGCTGTACGAAGTCTATCCTGAATAATCTTCACCTTGTCCAAAGCATCCTGGACCAACTCCGAACCCAACAATCTAGCCTCTCTTGACTCAAACCATCCGACTAGAGACCGGCATCGCCTACCATACAACTCCTCGTAAGGATCCATGTGAATGCTCGACTGGTAGCTGTTGTTGTAGGCAAACTCTGCTAAAGGCAAGAACTGATCCCATGATCCACCAAAGTTGATGACACAAGTTCGCAAAATATCCTCCAAAATCTGAATAGTACGCTCGGAATGTCCGTCCGTCTGAGGATGAAATGCTGTGCTCAAATTAATCTGTGTGCCCAACTCTCGCTGAAATACTCTCCAGAAATGGGAGGTAAACTGAGTACCTCTGTATGATATAATGGATAAGGGCACACCATGCAATCGAACAATCTCTCTCATATATACTTTGCCAACTTCTCTGCTGAATATGAAAGTGATACCGGAATGAAGTGCGATGACTTGGTCAGCCTATCCACAACAACCCAAACCGCATCAATCATCCTTTGAGTCTGTGGGAGCCGAACTACAAAGTCCAAAGTGATACACTCCCACTTACACTCAGAAAGCTGAATCTTCTGCATCAAGCCACCGGGTCTCTGGTGCTCGTACTTAACATGTTGACAGTTCAAGCACCGAGCTACATAATCCACAATATCCTTCTTCATTCTATGCCACCAATAATGCTGCCGCAAGTCCTGGTACATCTTTGCGGCTCTTTGATGAATGGAATACCAGGAACTATGGGCCTCCTGAAGAATCAACTCACGAATACACTTAACCTCAGGTACACATATACGGCCCTGCATCCGCAGAACTCCCTCATCATCAACGGTAACCTGCTTGGCACTTCCGTGCCCGACTATATCTCTAAGAACACATAGATGATGATCATCATACTTCCTGGACCGAATACGGTCATACAATGAAGAACGGGCCACAGTATGGGCCAAAACACTTCCAGTCTCAGAAAAACCTCCAATCTCACAAATCGGTTGGCTAAAGCCTGAACATCCAACGCAAGAGGTCGCTCTCCAACTGATAAGTAGGCAAGACTACCCATGCAGACTGACTTCCCGCTCAAAGCATCGGCCACCACATTGGCCTTTCCCGGATGATAAAGAATGGTAATATCATAATCCTTCAGCAACTCTAACCACCTCCTCTGCCTCATGTTCAACTCCTTTTGTCTGAACAGATACTGCAAGCTCTTATGGTCCGTGAACACCTCACATGGCACTCTGTACAGATAGTGCCACCAAATCTTCAAAGCATGAAAAATGGCTGCAAGCTCCAAATCGTGAACTGGATAGTTCTTCTCATGAACCTTCAACTGACGAGAAGCATAGGCTATAACCTTGTCGTCATGCATCAACACTGCACCAATCCTAACCCGTGAAGCATCACAATACATGGTATACGATCCTGAACCTGAGGGAAATACTAACATTGGTGCCGTGGTCAGGGCTGTCTTGAGCTTCTGAAAGCTCGCCTCACACTCATCAGACCACCTGAACTGAGCACACTTCTGGGTCAACCTGGTCATCGGGGCTGCGATAGATGAAAATCCCTTCACAAATTGACGATAGTAACCTGCTAAGCCCAAGAAACTCTGTATCGCTGTAGCTGAAGTGGGCCTAGGCAAATCTCTAACTGCTGAAATCTTCTTGGGATTCGCCTGGATCCCCTCTGCCGACACGACGTGACCCAAGAATGCCACCGGACTCAACCAGAACTCACACTTAGAAAACTTGGCATACAACTGACTATCCCTCAAAGTCTGAAGGACGACTCTAAGGTGTTGCTCATGCTCCTCTCCGCGGCGAGAGTATATCAATATATCATCAACAAACACAATCCCAAATGAGTCCAAATAAGTCCTGAATACCCGGTTCATCAACTCGATAAAAGCAACGGGGGCATTTATCAACCCAAATGACATAACCAGAAACTCATAATGCCCGTAACGAGTGCGAAAGGCCGTCTTAGGAACATCAGATGCCCTGATCCTCATCTAATGGTAACCCGATCTCAAGTCTATCTTGGAGAACAATGTAGCACCCTGAAGCTGGTCAAATAGCTTATCAATCCTTGGCAAAGGATACTTGTTCTTGATGGTAACCTTATTCAACTGCCGGTAGTCAATACACATCCTTATTGAGCCTTTTTTATTTTTCACGAACAACACTGGAGCACCCCACTGAGAAACACTAGGCCTGATGAAGCCTTTATCTAACAAATCCTGTAATTTCTCCTTCAATTCCTTCAACTCTGGCGGAGCCATACGGTACGGGGGAGTAGAAATGGGCTGAGTGCCCTCAGCTACCTCAATGCAGAAATCAATATCCCTATCGGGTGGCATACCTGGCAAGTCAGCAGGGAATACCTCTGGAAACTCACGAACCACGGGCACAGACTCTATCGAAGGAACCTCGGCACTAGGATCACGAACATAGGCCAAATAGGCTAAACAACCCTTCTCGACCATGCGCCGAGCCTTCATATAAGAAATAACTCTACAAGAAGAATGACTAGGAGTCCCTCTCCACTCTAACTGAGGTAATTCAGGCAAGGCTAAGGTCGTTGTCTTGGCATGACAATCCAGAACAACATGGTAGGGAGATAGCTAGTCCATACCCAATATAACATCAAAATCTACCATATCAAGAAGCAATAAATCTACATGACTCTCCAAACCACCAATAACAACTAAGCAATAACGGTAGACTCGATCTTCCATGATAGAATTGCCCACCGGGGTGGACACATACACAGAAGTACTCAAAGAATCGCGAGGCATGCTCAAATAAGGGGAAAAATATGAAGACACATAGAAGACGGTAGAACCTGGATCAAATAAAATTGAAGCATCTCGACTGCAAACTGAAACCGTACCTGTGATGACTGCATCAGAGGCGTCAGCCTCGGGCTTGGCAGGAATAGCATCACAACAGGGCGGAGTCCCTCAAATCTGAACATCTCTGGGTCGACCTGCTGCGACTAACCCCTGCCCCTCATGGCTTGTCCTCCACCTCTATGAGTCTGACCTCCACCTCTGGCACCACAACCACCACCCCTAGCTGGCTGAGGGGCCAGGGGTGCACCTGCTGCGGGGACCATGGTGCGAGAACCCTGATACTGAGAACTACAAGAAACCTTGGGGCAATACCTCGCAATGTGCCCTAGAACACCACAAGAATGTCACAACCTTGCTGATATGGTTGGGGACTCTTGAACTACCCCGGACGACCCTGATAACCACCTTGGTAACTCTGAAGCGGCGGTGCACTGATAGGTGCTGGCGGTGCACTAATAGGAGCTGGCAGTGCACAGTAAGATACCTGAAGTGCTGTCTAAAAAGGTCGGGGTGGCTGACCTCTACCAAAAGAATACCTGCCCCCAGATGAGGCTCCACTGTATCTACCAAAGTGACGGGGCCTCTTGTCATCTCCCTGACCACCACCCTGTGATAAAATCATCTCAATCCTCCTGGCCATATCGGCCGCATCCTGGAAGAAAATATCAGTACCTGACTCCCTAGCCATCTGAAGTCTGATAAGCTGGGCCAAACCCTCAATGAATCTGCGAACCCTCTCCCGATCAGTGGGAGGTATCATAAATGCATGCCTGGCTAAGGTGATAAACCTGGTCTCGTACTGAGTGACGGACATAGAACCCTGCTGGAGACGCTCAAACTGCGTCCGAAGATCCTCTTGCTGAGTAATGGGAAGGAACTTCCCCAAGAATACCTCTGAGAACTGAATCCAACTGAATCGCTGTAGCT
The DNA here is from genome assembly GCA_005239495.1 of Nicotiana undulata. Lineage (NCBI taxonomy): Eukaryota > Viridiplantae > Streptophyta > Magnoliopsida > Solanales > Solanaceae > Nicotiana > Nicotiana undulata. The sequence continues at coordinate 22,992 of ML242266.1, forward strand.
GAAGTGGGCCTAGGCCAATCTCTAACTGCTGAAATCTTATTGGGATTTGCCTGGATCCCCTCTGCCGACACGATGTGACCCAAGAATGCCACCGGACTCAACCAGAACTCGCACTTAGAAAACTTGGCGTACAATTGACTATCCCTCTGAGTCTGAAGGACGACTCTAAGGTGGTGCTCATGCTCCTCTCCGCGGCGAGAGTATATCAATATATCATCAACAAACACAATCACAAATGAGTCCAAATAAGTCCTGAATGACCGGTTCATCAACTCCATAAAAGCAACGGGGGCATTTCTCAACCCAAATGACATAACCAGAAACTCATAATGCCCGTAACGAGTGCGAAAGGCCGTCTTAGGAACATCAGATGCCCTGATCCTCATCTGATGGTAACCCGATCTCAAGTCTATCTTGGAGAACAATGTAGCACCCTGAAGCTGGTCAAATAGCTTATCAATCCTCGGCAAAGGATACTTGTTCTTGATGGTAACCTTATTCAACTTCCGGTAGTCAATACACATCCTTATTGAGCCTTTTTTATTTTTCACGAACAACACTGGAGCACCCCACAGAGAAACACTAGGCCTGATGAAGCCTTTATCTAACAAATCCTGCAATTTCTCCTTCAATTCCTTCAACTCTGGTAGAGCCATACGGTACGGGGGAGTAGAAATTGGCTGAGTGCCCTCAGCTACCTCAATGAAGAAATCAATATCCATGTCGGGTGGCATACCTGGAAAGTCAGCAGGGAATACCTCTGGAAACTCACGAACCACGGGCACAGACTCTATCGAAGGAACCTCGGCACTAGGATCACGAACATAGGCCAAATAGGCTAAACAACCCTTCTCGACCATGCGCCGAGCCTTCATATAAGAAATAACTCTACAAGAAGAATGACTAGGAGTCCCTCTCCACTCTAACTGAGGTAATTCAGGCAAGGCTAAGGTCGTTGTCTTGGCATGACAGTCCAGAACAACATGGTAGGGAGATAGCCAGTCCATACCCAATATAACATCAAAATCTACCATATCAAGAAGCAATAAATCTACCTGACTCTCCAAACCACCAATAACAACTAAGCAATAACGGTAGACTCGATCTTCCACGATAGAATCGCCCACCGGGGTGGACACATACACAGAAGTACTCAAAGAATCGCGAGGCATGCTCAAATAAGGGGCAAAATATGAAGACACATAGGAGAAGGTAGAACCCGGATCAAATAACACTGGAGCACCCCACAGAGAAACACTAGGCCTGATGAAGCCTTTATCTAACAAATCCTGCAATTTCTCCTTCAATTCCTTCAACTCTGGCGGAGCCATACGGTACGGGGGAGTAGAAATTGGCTGAGTGCCCTCAGCTACCTCAATGAAGAAATCAATATCCATGTCGGGTGGCATACCTGGCAAGTCAGTAGGGAATACCTCTGGAAACTCATGAACCACGGGCACAAACTCTATCGAAGGAACCTCGGCACTAGGATCACGAACATAGGCCAAATAGGCTAAACAACCCTTCTCGACCATGCGCCGAGCCTTCATATAAGAAATAACTCTACAAGAAGAATGACTAGGAGTCCCTCTCCACTCTAACTGAGGTAATTCAGGCAAGGCTAAGGTCGTTGTCTTGGCATGACAGTCCAGAACAACATGGTAGGGAGATAGCCAGTCCATACCCAATATAACATCAAAATCTACCATATCAAGAAGCAATAAATCTACCTGACTCTCCAAACCACCAATAACAACTAAGCAATAACGGTAGACTCGATCTTCCACGATAGAATCGCCCACCGGGGTGGACACATACACAGAAGTACTCAAAGAATCGCGAGGCATGCTCAAATAAGGGGCAAAATATGAAGACACATAGGAGAAGGTAGAACCCGGATCAAATAACACTGAAGCATCTCGACTGCAAACTGAAACCGTACATGTGATGACTGCATCAGAGGCGTCAGGCTCGGGCCTGGCAGGAATAGCATCACAACGGGGCGGAGTCCCTCCAATCTGAACATCTCTGGGTCGACCTGCTGCGACCTAACCCCTGCCCCTCATGGCCTGTCCTCCACCTCTATGAGTCTGACCTCCACCTCTGGCACCACGACCACCACCCCTAGCTGGCTGAGGGGCCGGGGGTGCACCTGCGGCGGGGACCATGGTTCGAGAACCCTAATACTGAGAACTACAAGAAACCCTGGGGCAATACCTCGCAATGTGCCCCAGAACACCACAAGAATGTCACAACCTTGCTGATATGGCAGGGGACTCTTGAACTACCCCGGACGACCCTGATAACCACATTGGTAACTCCGAAGCGGCGGTGCACTGATAGGTGCTGGCGGTGCACTAATAGGAGCTGGCAGTGCACGGTGAGATACCTGAAGTGCTGTCTGAAAAGGTCGGGGTGGCTGACCTCTACCAAAAGAATACCTGCCCCCAGATGAGGCTCCACTGAATCTACCAAAGTGACGGGGCCTCTTGTCATCTCCCCGACCACCACCCTGTGATAAAATCATCTCAATCCTCCTGGCCATATCGGCCGCATCCTGGAAGGAAATATCAGTACCTGACTCCCTAGCCATCTGAAGTCTGATAAGCTGGGCCAAACCCTCAATGAATCTGCGAACCCTCTCCCGATCAGTGGGAGGTATCATAAATGCATGCCTGGCTAAGGTGATAAACCTGGTCTCGTACTGAGTGACGGACATAGAACCCTACTGGAGACGCTCAAACTGCGTCCGAAGATCCTCTTGCTGAGTAATGGGAAGGAACTTCCCGAAGAATACCTCTGAGAACTGAATCCAACTGAATCGCTGTAGCTGAAGTGGGCCTAGGCCAATCTCTAACTGCTGAAATCTTCTTGGGATTTGCCTGGATCCCCTCTGCCGACACGATGTGACCCAAGAATGCCACTGGACTCAACCAGAACTCGCACTTAGAAAACTTGGCGTACAACTGACTATCCCTCAGAGTCTGAAGGACGACTCTAAGGTGCTGATCATGCTCCTCTCCGCGGCGAGAGTATATCAATATATCATCAACAAACACAATCACAAATGAGTCCAAATAAGTCCTGAATACCCGGTTCATCAACTCCATAAAAGCAACGGGGGCATTTATCAACCCAAATGACATAACCAGAAACTCATAATGCCCGTGACGAGTGCGAAAGGCCGTCTTAGGAACATAAGATGCCCTGATCCTCATCTGATGGTAACCCGATCTCAAGTCTATCTTGGAGAACAATGTAGCACCCTGAAGCTGGTCAAATAGCTTATCAATCCTCGGCAAAGGATACTTGTTCTTGATGGTAACCTTATTCAACTTCCGGTAGTCAATACACATCCTTATTGAGCCTTTTTTATTTTTCACGAACAACACTGGAGCACCCCACAGAGAAACACTAGGCCTGATGAAGCCTTTATCTAACAAATCCTGCAATTTCTCCTTCAATTCTTTCAACTCTGGCGGAGCCATACGGTACGGGGGAGTAGAAATTGGCTGAGTGCCCTCAGCTACCTCAATGAAAAAATCAATATCCATGTCGGGTGGCAAACCTGGCAAGTCAGCAGGGAATACCTCTGGAAACTCACGAACCACGGGCACAGATTCTATCGAAGCAACCTCGGCACTAGGATCACGAACATAGGCCAAATAGGCTAAACAACCCTTCTCGACCATGCGCCGAGCCTTCATATAAGAAATAACTCTACAAGAAGAATGACTAGGAGTCCCTCTCCACTCTAACTGAGGTAATTCAGGCAAGGCTAAGGTCGTTGTCTTGGCATGACAGTCCAGAACAACATGGTAGGGAGATAGCCAGTCCATACCCAATATAACATCAAAATCTACCATATCAAGAAGCAATAAATCTACCTGACTCTCCAAACCACCAATAACAACTAAGCAATAACGGTAGACTCGATCTTCCACGATAGAATCGCCCATCGGGGTGGACACATACACAGAAGTACTCAAAGAATCGCGAGGCATGCTCAAATAAGGGGCAAAATATGAAGACACATAGGAGAAGGTAGAACCCGGATCAAATAACACTGAAGCATCTCGACTGCAAACTGAAACCGTACCTGTGATGACTGCATCAGAGGCGTCAGGCTCGAGCCTGGCAGGAATAGCATCACAACGGGGCGGAGTCCCTCCAATCTGAACATCTCTGGGTCGACCTGCTGCGACCTAACCCCTGCCCCTCATGGCCTGTCCTCCACCTCTATGAGTCTGACCTCCACCTCTGGCACCACGACCACCACCCCTAGCTGGCTGAGGGGCCGGGGGTGCACCTGCGGCGGGGACCATGGTTCGAGAACCCTAATACTGAGAACTACAAGAAACCCTGGGGCAATACCTCGCAATGTGCCCCAGAACACCACAAGAATGTCACAACCTTGCTGATATGGCAGGGGACTCTTGAACTACCCCGGACGACCCTGATAACCACCTTGGTAACTCTGAAACGGCGGTGCACTGATAGGTGCTGGTAGTGCACTAATAAGAGATGGCAGTGCACGGTGAGATACCTGAAGTGCTGTCTGAAAAGGTCGGGGTGGCTGACCTCTACCAAAAGAATACCTGCCCCCAGATGAGGCTCCACTGAATCTACCAAAGTGACGGGGCCTCTTGTCATCTCCCTGACCACCACCCAGTGATAAAATCATCTCAATCTTCCTGGCCACATCGGCCGCATCCTGGAAGGAAATATCAGTACCTGACTCCCTAGCCATCTGAAGTCTGATAAGCTGGGCCAAACCCTCAATGAATCTGCGAACCCTCTCCCGATCAGTGGGAGGTATCATAAATGCATGCCTGGCTAAGGTGATAAACCTGGTCTCGTACTGAGTGACGGACATAGAACCCTACTGGAGACGCTCAAACTGCGTCCGAAGATCCTCTTGCTGAGTAATGGGAAGGAACTTCCCGAAGAATACCTCTGAGAACTGAATCCAACTGAATCGCTGTAGCTGAAGTGGGCCTAGGCCAATCTCTAACTGCTGAAATCTTCTTGGGATTTGCCTGGATCCCCTCTGCCGACACGATGTGACCCAAGAATGCCACTGGACTCAACCAGAACTCGCACTTAGAAAACTTGGCGTNTGCTGGAGACGCTCAAACTGCCTCCGAAGATCCTCTTGCTGAGTAATGGGAAGGAACTTCCCCAAGAATACCTCTGAGAACTGAATCCAAGTCAAAGGTGCAGACCCAGCTAGTTTGGTCAAGCAGTAATACCTCCACCAAGTCTTGGATGCGCCAGATAAGCGAAAGGTAGCGAAGTCAACTCCATTGGACTCTACTATGCCCATGTTCCGAAGAACCTCATGGTAGCTGTCCAAATAATCCTGGGGATCCTCTGATGGTGCACCAGTAAACGTAGCAGTGAATAACTTGGTGAATCTATCCAACCTCCATAGGGCATCTGCTGACATAGCTGCACCCTCGGCTGCCGGTGCCATAATACCCGGCTAAGCTACTCCAGCTGTGTGAGGTGCTGGAGTCTAAAATTGAGTGGAAACCTGATCTGGGTATGAATAATAGGAGTCTGGGTCCTACCCCCAGCTTGAGATCCCGCTGGTGCAGTAGGAAGAAGACCGGCCTGAGCCACACTCTCCATGAGTCCCACTAAGCAGACAAGAGCGTCCTGAAGCACCGGGGTAGCAATGAACCCCTATAGGATCTGAGTTGGTCCAACTGGGACTGTCTGAGCAGGAACCTCTCCGGCATAGTCTACCTGGGGGTCCTCAACTGGAGCTGTTGCTCTAGCTCTGCCTCAGCCCTTAGCATGGCCTCGGCCTCGGCCCCTCGTTGGAGCTGCGATAGGAGGGTCATGTTGCTGATCGATCGATGAGGAAGCACGCGTTCTCACCATCTACGAGAGAATAATTTTAGACTCAATTAGTATTTAGAATCCAATTGGCAAGACAGAGAATGAAATATGTGACGTGATCCTAAGTTTGCAGCCTATGGGGGATAAATACAGACGTCTCCGTACCGATCCCTCAGACTCTACCAAGTTTATTCGTGAGTTTGAGACCTAAGCAACCTAGATCTCTGATACCAACTTGTCATGACCCAAAATCCCACCTTCAGGCCATGAGTGCGTCTAACGTTGAACCCGCTAGACAAGCCAACATGTGTAGTTAAACTAACATGATAACACCGAATTAACAAAATTAACCAAAAATAGTTTACAAACTTTAATAGCAGAAATAGATAAAAAAAGGACTAAGTGATAGAAACAAATACAATACGTGTAACGATCCCCGAATCTGGAGTCACTAACTCACGAACATACTAAAAGATTACTAAAAACTAGGGGCTGAAAAATAACTGTATACAACTGTATTTGGAAATAAATGAAAAAGACATGCAGGAAGAAAAAGGGATATAGGAGACGTCAAGGCCCACGAACGTCTGCGGATCTAACTTGCAATCTCCAAGGTGGACTGAAGGATACTCCATCTAACGATGTCCACTGGGTCCGGCTGCGGGATCTGCACAACATAAATAAGTGCAGGTGTAGCATCAGTACAACCGACCCCATGTACTAAGTAAGTGCCGAGCCTAACCTCGGCTGAAGTAGTGACGAGGCTAGACTTGACAACAATAATCTACTTGTACAGTTCTACAATATATATCACAGACAAACGCAGGAATAGACAGATAAGCATGGGATACGGGAGCAATTAATGGGGGTGACAAGTGAGAGATAAGAACAATTAATCAACACATAGGAGAGAGCAAAAGAGCAAATAAACAAGAATACTAACGTAACAAGTATAAATATGAGCAATGTATGTAATGGCACGACATCACCCTTCGTGCTTTTACTCTCTTCCTCACAATGCGATGTATGATATAAGATAATATAAATCATGGCACATAATCGCCCTTCTTGCTATTACTCTCATCCTCACAATGCAATGTATAATGTGAGGCAATACAGATCATGACACGGCATCAACCTTCTTGTTTTTAATCAATGTGAATCATGACACGACATCAACCTTCATGCTTTTACTCTCTTCCTCACTATGCATTTTATGATGTAGTCAATGTAAATCATGGCAGGGCATCACCCTTCGTGCTTTACACTCTTCCTCACCATAAAAATGAAAATATAAAATGGCAAGGAATGCAACGTAGTGGAAATACATATCATAAACACCCGACAAAGGGAATATCTTAGTCAATATCATAACGATAGTCCGGCAAGGGTCTCAGCTATAACCAACCTTTTCACATATATCCTTTATAGTTGGGTCCACAATAGAACCATTACATCGCAAGTTCATCAACAAGGATTTTAAACAACAATCAACTTCCAAGTAGAGACAATTTCATAATACACTGAATATGGAAGTAATAATAAGAATTTCATCAAAAATGGACTCACAGGCATGCTTGTCACACAATGCATAGGTACTCGTCACCTCACCTATGCATTGAACATGATAAACACTTATCACATAGCATACAATACCTATTCCCTCACCAAAGCTAGGCAAGACACTTACCTTGGGTCCAAGAATAACAATTCAATCTTCTAATACCGCCTTTCCTTTCGAATTCAACTCCGAAACGACAATAGCTAGACATAATTAACTTATTAACATCAATAATGACTCATTAATACAATCACATAGCCTAAATATACAATTCCTAGCATTCTTCAAAAAATACCAAAATTAAACCCCGGGCCCACTCGGTCCAAACACGAGGCTCGGACCAAAACCCGATTACCCATACCCCCACGAGCCGAAATATATGATTTGTTTTGAAACCCGACCCCAAATTGAGGTTGAATTACCCAAAATTCCATAAGCCCTTACTCTACCCAAAAACCCCTAATTTCTACCTTGTTTTCATGATTTTAGGCCTAGGTTCTAGTGATTAATGAAGAGGAATGGAAGGAATTAGTGTTAGAGTCACTTACCTAAATGGTTGAGGAAGAAGAGAAGGGTGAAAATAGGAAAAATCTTGTATTTTAAAGAATTGAGCACTGCCAGGCCTACAGGGATTCCGCACCTGCGGCTCGAGGACCGCACCTACGGTCTCTCTCCTGCGTGCTGCGGCTCGCACCTGCGGAACTGGGCAAGAGGGGCTTGGGTCGCACCTGCGGAGGGATTACCCCACCTGCGAGAATGGGGGACCTCACCTGAGGTCGCACCTACGTGCGGTCCCGCATCTGCGACTGGGCAACCGCACCTGCGGTCACACCAACAACAGTTGCAGCAACAACTATTTTAGCTGGGTTTTAGCCCCGTTGGTTGTCCCGGTGGCATCTGGGCCCACCCGAGCCCCCGTCCTAATGTACCAACAAGTCCTAAATCATAATACGGATTAGCTCGAGCCTTTGGAACACCCAAAACATCGCTAAATCTCAAAATCACCCCCCCAAAACCCCTGAAACCATAACTTAAGAAACTTCAAGTTCTTGATTTATATAAAAATGCGTCGGTCCGACCTATACCACTCGGAATGACATCAAATTTTGCAGGCAAGTTATAAATGACATAACTGAACTATTCCCTGTCTCGGAATCACATTCGAACCTCGATAACATAAAATCACGTTCCAAACCAAATTTCAATTTTAATGAAATCCTTATTTCTATATAATTTTTCTCCAAACTTCATTAACTTTAAATTTCCCATTTTTGATCTGAAACACGTCAAATCAAGTTCGTTTTACACCAAATTTCACAGATAATTCACATAACATATATTAAACCTGTTCCAGGCTCCGGAACCATAATACGGGATCAGTAAGACGGTTTTCACATAGATATTCATTCTCAAAAACCTTTATATTTTTTAGAAAACAATTTTCTTTAAAAATTAATTTCTTGGGCTTGGGACCTCGGAATTCAATTCCGGACATACGCCCAAGTCCCATATTTTTCTATGGACCCTCCGGGACAATCGAATCACGGGTCCGGGTCTGTTTACCAAAAATATTGACCAAAGTCAACTGTATTCAAATAATATTATAATTTCCATTTTTCATCAAGTTTTCACATAAAAGCTTCCCGGCTACATGCCCGGGCTACGCACGCATATCGAGGTGAGATTAACGGAGGCTTTCAAGGCCTCAAAACACATATTTAGTTAAATTAACATAGTATGATATTTTGGGTCATCACATTCATTTGTAATCATCATTATTCACTGATAAGAATCCATACATCTGCTACGTTGTCTAATTTATCATTGTTGTTCAATTCTTTACTGTTTTTACTGCTCTATCTTGAAACTGTCTTGAATCGAGGTCGAGACTCCACTTGCATACTGGTTTGATATATCTTATTGTCTAATTTATCTATTCATTTCTTTGTTTATCAATTGGTATTGGATTAATTCGCGTATCCTTAAAACCACAATATACGTTTAATTGTTACTCGATTTTAGGGTAAACAGTTTGGCGCCAACCGTGGGGCTAACGATAATAGTGATTGTTCAGTACTGATTTTGGTAAAACACACTATTTTACGCTTGTTCTTGTCAAGTATTTTTGCTTTCAGGTTAAAACACGTCAAACTCATAAAACACATCCACACACGGTGACAATGGCCTCAGATTCCATGGGAAAAACGAAAATGTGATTGCTCCAGGAGTCGAAGTGCCACAAACTAAACTCAGGGGAGCACAAGTTGTCAACCCAGTCGATGTTAGTTTGCATGTTGCTCTAAATGAGGACCTAGGTGAATATCTCAAAGGGAGTGTACGCGGAGAAGGCTGATCTGGTGGCCAAGGAACACAAGGTAGGGGAGACGAAGGACTCAGTCTCCAAGTGATATTCGAGATGCTTCAGGATCAGCAAGCCGCTATTGCTCAGTTACAAAATCAACACAAAGCTTCGAATAAGGTCGAGCAGGAAATTAATCATTGTACTTAGCCACTACCGGAACGGTCGAATGGTAACGAATCGGGGATTGATCAAGCGATAATGAAAATACTAGGGGAGCTCACCAAAAGAAGTGAATCAGGGGAGAAGAAAATCAAAGCCAATGATAAAAAAGTGGAAACATACAACTCCCGAGTTGATAAGATACCGGAGGCACTGCTAATATTGAAAGAGATGGATTCGTAGAAGTTTGTACAAAGGTCGTTTCCTCCAAATGCGGCTCCAAAGGCAATTCTAAAGAAGTTTCGTATGCCGGACATACCCAAATATAATGAGACCACCGACCCCAACGATCATGTTACTTCCTACACATGCGCCATCAAGGGTAACCATTTAGAAGCTGATGAAATCGAATCTGTGTTGTTGAAACAGTTCGGAGAGACCCTGCCGAAGGGAGCGATGATTTGGTATCACAAACTACCACAAAATCCCATCAACTCATTTTCCATGTTAGCAGATTCTTTCGTAAAGGCCCACGCCGGGGCCATAATGGTCACAACAAGGAAATCATACCTTTTCAAGGTAAGACAAAGGGATAATGAAATGCTGAGGGAGTTCGTGTCCCGATTTCAAATGAAACGCATGGAGTTGCCATCGGTCACATACGATTGGGCCGTTTAAGCTTTCACCCAAAGGTTGAATGAACGGAGTTCGATAGCATCACGTCATTTGAAACAAAATTTGATCAAGTATCCAGTTGTAACTTGGGCAGATGTGCACAATCGATTTCAGTCGAAGATCAATGTCACGACCCAATATCCCAACCCACGGGATCGTGATGACACCTAACACTACGCTTGCTAGGCAAGCCAATGTTAGAACTTATTTAATTATTTCCTTTCCACTTTATTTAAACATGAATAACAAATCCAAACAGACACAAAATCTACTACTTCCCAATGGATCAATATTCGAATTAATAGGCGAACCACGAAGTAATGCTAATTACACAACTACCCAGAGTCTGGTGTCACAATTCACGAACTACTAAGAATGCTACAAATAATGGGCTGAAAGAATTGTATATTTGTTTTGAAAGAAGTAAAATAGTGTCAAGAAAAAAAATGAGAAGACTCCAGGAATATGCGACGCTAACAGTTCTACCTTGTGTGTCCGAGCAATGATATCAGCTACTAAAATCTCCTAACTCTGACAATTATCTGAATCTGCACAAAAGAGTGCAGAGTGTAGTATCAGTACAACCGACCCCATGTACTGAGTAAGTGTCGAGCCGAACCTCGACGAAGTAGTGACGAGGCTATGGCGGGGAAATGCAACTTAACCCGTAACAATATATATATAACAAAGCAGGAAAATAATTCTAAACAAAATAAGAACAATAAACTTGTAACAATAAATAAAATAGTTCAGTTGCCTTTTCCAGGCCTTAGCTATAACCAAAATCTTACATAAAATTCCAAATTTCCAAGTTTGACTTTTTAAAAGAATAATAAGTGTAAAATACGTAAAATAGTAAAGTAAAACAATAATTTTTAAAATCTTTGCTTTCTCTTGGAAAATCAGTAAAAACATAGGTGTCCTCCCTTATTGCTCCTTGTTGCGGCGTGCAACCCGCTCCCACCTGTCCACCCTTATTACACCACCTTATATTCCACCCTTATAACACATATTGCGGCATGCAACCCGATCCCATCTGTCCACCCTTATTATACCTTGTTGCGGCGTGCAACCCGCTCCCACCAGACATATCATATCAATTTATTTATTTATGAAAACTTTCACAATTCAGGACAAGCCTTTCACAACACTTTTATCTCAACAATTGTAAATAGAAAATAGTATAGATCATAAGTTGTATCCAATATTCATTTCATAATGAAACCAACCATAATATATGTAAATACTGTAACGCTGTCATCCAACTTAATATTTATGTATCATAAAAAAAATCAAAGGAACAACCAACACTTTTAACACACTTGCAACAATACTTGGCAATAATCTAATGAAACCAAATAGTCATGTAAACCTCAATGATCACAAAACATTTAAGCCATGAAGAAATTAAATGGGAAACGGTGAAAGGGATCATGTTAAACAAACAATTTAGTAGTGCATAGGTAGTCACCTCACTTATACACTACACACAAGAAATTTCACATAACAATCAGGTTGGGGATTCCTATTCCCTCAAGTCAAGGTTAAACCAAGCACTTAGCTCGATGTCTCAAGCAAATCAATACTCTAACATGACTTTTCCTTTAGGATTTATCTCTAATCCACTCGAATCTAATCACAATTGGTTCACTGCATCAAATATCGCTTAAACGAAATTAACTTTATTGAGAAATAATTGATTTTTTTATGTTTTCATATCAAACTACAAAAATTGACTCCGTACCCGCTTGGTCTAAAATCGAGGTTCGGACCAAAACTCATTTACCCATTCTCCCCCGAGCCCGGATATGCAATTGGTTTTGGAATCCGACCAATTCGAGGTCTAAATCCGCAAATTTGAATTTCCTAAGTTCTACCCGAAAATCCCAATTTTTACCATGAAAACCCTAGATTCAAAGTTGAAATCTTGTTAAACGTTTTTAAGGAATGAAAGGAATTAGTTAAAGATCACTTACCAATGATTTGGAGAAGTTTGGATCTTTAAAAATCGTCTATGGAGGTTTAGTGTTTAAAAGAATTGAAAATGGGTGAAAATCCCGTAAAAAATCTCATTTAATAGGCTGCGGATGTCGCATTTGCGATCCGAAGTTCGCATTTGTGACATCAGGCACCAGAAAATTTTTTCCGTCACTAAACTGGGCATAACTTCCTCATACGATGATTCTTTTTCTTATGGCTCCTTAATTACGATATTGATCTAATGGTTCAATAAAAAATGATTTGGAGCTTATTTGCTTTATGTGGTATCATTTATGCGCGAGGAAACAACGATGAAGCATAAAAAACAAGCGTAACATAGCCTAAACCTATCTGACACTCATCCAAGCCCTCGGTACTCCAAACCAAACATGCACGCAAGTCTAAAAACATCATATGGAATTTCTCGTGTGACCAAATCATCAAAATAACATCAAAAACTACGAATTTAACCTCAAAGCTCATGATTTTCTCAAGAACACTTAAATTTTCTAACTTTTTAACCAGATGTCCGAATCACATCAAACAAACTCCAATTCCAATCAAATTTCACAAATAGGATTTAAATATCATAAAAAACTTATCCCGGGCACCGGAATCAAAACACGGACCCGATATCATCAATTTCACATATTATTTTGTTTCTTTATTTCTTGAAATAACCAGCAGAATAATTTTCTTCAAAAATTGTTTTCTAAGGTTAGAGACCTCGGAATTCAAATTCGGGCATTGGCCCAAGTCCCAAAATTTACTGCGGACCTCCCAGGATCATCAACACACCGATCAGGGTCCGTTTACTTAAAATGTTCTCGTATTTTCTCATAAAAGCTTTATGGATTCATGCTCGGACTACGCACACAAATCGAGGTAATTAAAATTAGTCTTTTTAAGGGTAATGATGTCACAACCCACAATCCTAACTCACGTCGTGATGGCGCCCAACGGCGGTGTCAGGCAAGCCAATACTACAAAAGGGTTCTTCCTTAATCGATTAACTACTTCATTATATATTGAGTTATAAAGTTGAAGTCATAATATCGAATGATAATTAACCAGTTTTAAACAAAAGCAGACATGATGAGGCGTGGGTCCACAATATACATATATGTACGGACGTAATCTACACAAATACTATGTGTGTGTCAGGAACTAGTGTCACGAGTATCATGGGGATACTAACTGGATATATAGAATATATAATATACCATCCCACTGTCTAAAATAAGTAGACGGGAACAAAAGCAAAAGAAACTTCATGTTGCTGCCTGAGGATCGCCACGAGGAGCAGCTCACCGTGAAGTCAGGTCCGCTACAGTCAATATGTAGCTCCGGTCTGATAACCAGATGCACTAGCCTCAGAACCTGTACAATTAAGTACAAAAGTGCAGCATGAGTACATAAATAAATATGTACCCAGTGAGTATCCCGTCTAATCTCGAAGAAGTAGTGACGAGAGGTCGACTTGACACTGACCAAGGTCCAACAGTATAATATAACAGGATGTAATGAAGACAGTAGGCATGTGGAGCAGTAAACAACATGTATGTATAAAACACAGAAAATCCAAGTAAATGCTGGAAGTAAATAACAAATTTCCGCTTTCTTTTCCTCAATTGTCTGTCAAATCAATGTCACTGAAACAGTACTAAATAGTCATGCGCACACAGGAATAAGACAACCGGCCGGTGTTATAAAGGAAACATCCTAGTACTGAATAGTCGTAAAGCTTCCCCTACTCGCGAATCATACGTGCAAGTCAGGTGCTGACTTACTCATACAGAATTATCATAAAGCTTCCCCCGCTCGCGAATCATACCTGCGACTCGGGTGTTGACACATTTACCGAATTATCATAAAGCTCCCCCGCTCCCGAATCATACCTGCGACTCGGGTGCTGCCTCATGTGTATATATATATGTATACCGAATTTATCAATAAGCTCAATAGAGGATGTGCTTGTAACAAGAATTAACTCACTGGAAATGTAGAGGAAATCTTTCCATCATTTTCATTCTAGTTCAAGGATAATAAACAGCTCAAAGTACACCTAAAGATACATATAAGTCATGTAAGAGCATTCTTGTGAGTACTAAAGCTACCCGACATGGCATAATAGTCGCTACGTACGGACCCCCATCACTTGGTACGCACGTAGCCCCCCAACACAATTACACACAGCATATAGAACAACTATAGGGACAATTCCCTCTTACAAGGTTAGAAAGGAGACTCACCTTGTGTCGAACCAACTTCTCGGACCAAGAATGCGCCCGAAACTCCGAACTCTACACCCGAGGACCCGCAACTAACCATATATTGTACAAGTGAATCAATTCATGTTCAAAGTAGGGAATTTATCCTATTTATTCAAAATTTCAACATTCTTCAAAAGTTCCCAAAATTCAACCCCGAGCCCGCACACTCGAATTCCGAAAATTCTCGGAGGAATCACTCACCCGTTGCCTAAGGATCGTTAATATACGATTTTTACTTTCATTCATGGCAACAAACGAGTAATTCACCATTTTCCTCAAGAAACCTAAGTTACTACCCAAATCTAGGTTTTCCACTAGTTTAGTAGATGATTAAATTAGTAATTCATGTATTAAACTTGTACTAAAGTGGAATTAACTTACCTTATCAGGAGCTAGGTCGTGGAACCTCTTTCCCAAACCTCCCAAGTCTTTAATGGACGTGAAGAATGAAAGAAATGGGTAAAATCCTAAGTTCTAAAAGAAAACACACTGCCTAGCTTACAGAGATTCCGCACCTGCGGCTCGAGGACCGCACCTGCAGTCTCGCGCCTGCGAGAAAAAGCTCGCACTTGCAGAGCTAGACGAGTGGGGCTGGGGTCGTACCTGCGGAAGGAAGACCGCACCTGCAGTTCCGCTCCTGCGGACCTTTTTCTGCACTTGCGAGAAAGGGGGACCTCACCTAGGGTAGCACCTGCGATGCTTGGGACCGCAGGAGCGGTCCCGCACCTGCGACTGGGCAACCGCACATGTGGTCACACCAGATCAGGTGCACCAACAGTTGCATCAACTAGTTTTTAGCCCCATTTGGTGCTCGGGAGGCACCTAAGCCCACTCGAGCCCCCGTCCAAATATACCAACAAGTCCCCAATCATAATACGAACTTGTTCGAGCCTTCGCAACACTCAAAAGAACGCTAAAACTCAAAATCACACCCCAAAATCCCTAGATTCATAACTTAAGAACTTCAAGTTCTTGATTTCTATAACAATGCGCCGGGCTGACCTATACTACTTGGAATGACACTAAATTTTGCAAGCAAGTCATAAATGACATAACGGAACTATTACCAGCCTCAGAATTCTGTTTGGACCTCGATAACATAAACTCACGTTTCAAACAAAATTTCAAACTTAAGGAAGTTCTTATTTCTATATTGGGCGCCGAAATGCTCTTGGGTCATCGAGAACCTGTTCCAAACATACGACCAAGTCCAAAATCATCATACGAAGCTAATGGAACTGTCAGAACTCAATTCCGAGGTCGTTTGCTAAAAATGTTGACCAAAATCAAACTTGGCCAAAAAGGCCAACCTTAAGGAACCAAGTGTTCCTATAGCACTCTAAACACTTCCAAATCTCGAACCACCCGTCCCCGCAAGTCATAAATCACAAGAAGACACTATGGGAAGTCTCATTTAAGGGAACGGGGTCCTAATACGCAAAACGACCGGTCGAGTCGTTATATCCTCCCCTTCTTAAGCAAATGTTCGACCTCGAACGGGTCTAGAATCGTACCTGAAGTGTTGAATATGTGTGGATATCTGCTCCACATGTCCTCCTCGGACTCCCAAGTCACCTCCTCAACTAGCTGGCCACTCCACTGGACCTTCACAATAGAAACTCTCTTGGATCTTAACTGGCCGTCCTGCCTATCAATAATAGCAACTGGCTCCTCCTCATAGCCCAACTTCTCATCCAACTGAATAGTGTTGAAATCAACAACGTGAGAGAAGTCGGCGTGATACCTCTAGACCATGGATACATGAAAGACCGGATGAACTCCTGATAATTACCGGCTTTTCTCATAATAAAGTAGACATGACAAACACAATTTATAATCTTATCTAACACATTGGGGTGGCAACCAATCATATTTCATATTTCAATCCCAAACAATTACATCACAAGAATCCTCCTTTCAAGGAGCACAAGTTCACATCAACAATTCTTTTATTTGGGCCCAAGGCACCCAAATTTTCACCAAGTAATAATTCATGTACAAGGTATTTCCATAATTGTTCGACTTATTTACATCGTTTCATATCAATAACCTCCAAAAATTACAAGGTTTGCACATAATAAGGTAGGCACACCAAATCACTGTTCACAACCTCATATAACACAGTGGAGTGGCAATCAACTAAGACAGTAAATTCACATATTTTCATACAAGTACACATACCGTATGCTCGCCATAACAAGGGGATTCTACAAAGGTAAAAGTTATCCATACATACCTGGAGTCGAAATCCCCTTTTTAACTTTTACTCACAAATAACCGAACCGACTAGTACCGTCAATCTAGTTCACAAATAAACGTATTTAACTTAGAATTGGAAGTCATGCATGCAATTCGGACTCTCTTAAACATTCTGCCAAACACTATGTGACCCCATTATAATACCAACCCCGTCTTTGTGAAATTTACCCCAAACCACTCCCTCATACTAAATTAACACCATTAATAAACATGCATGCAAGATCTTAGTTAATAAGGGGATTTCGACTCCAGACATGCAAATCCTCCCTTTGTTTAAAATCAAAAAATTAGTGGAAAAAAAGTTGGGAACCCTTACCTGCTATAATGAGGAAGAAGAAGATTACTCGAATTATCAGGCCTGAGGGACTTTGAAAATTAACTTGATGGAAGAACCACTTTCTCTCTCAAGAACTCCCCTTTCCTTCTCTCTATTTTGTTCAGAAAACTTGTAAAAATGAAGGGGTGGGGTGTTTTAATGAACTGGGGGTCGGGTTTTAAAATTAGAAAAATTAGGAGCCCGACACCGGAATGCGGTCATGAATGCGATCACATTCCTGACATGCGATCCGCAGAGATGACTGTAGAATGGCCCTCAAGGCGGGCCAAAATTAAAACACACTATGCAGGTATGCGACCACTATGCGGTCCGCATATACGTTATGCGATCACATAGTGCGTCGCATAACCTCCCTCACAGAAATCAAAGGGCAAGAATGCGACAACTATGCGGTCCGCAAAACCGAAATGCGATCGCATAATAGACCGCATAGTTGTCCTCCAATTGGTCTGTGGCCTGCCCAGGTATGCGACCATTATGCGGTCCGCATACCCGTTATGCGATCGCATAGTGCGTCACATAACTGCCAACTTCAGGAAAATATTATTCTTTCATATTCCGGGGTACTTTACACAATCAAGGTCCGTTTTAAGAATTTCTACAGTTATAACAACTCGGGGAATTATTCGTCATTATTTCAAACAAGAAATTTTACGGGTCTTTACATTCTCCCCCCCTTAAAATCATTCTTCCTGGAATTAGGATTTTGGAAATCGTTTGGTTTTGAAAACATGATATGCAAACTTCCAGATTTACACTAACTCCAATATTTTCAGAAAATTTCCCCAGAGTCTCCATTGTATTTAGACCCATCTACCTGTCAGAGAGCCCCCGAAACACATTTTCAAGCATCATTACACAGTTTCAGTTTTCCCTTCAACTGGTATACAATTCATTACCTCAACAGTTGCACACATCCAGTTACTTTGACAACTACACATAGTTCATTCTCTTTACATCACAAATTAGCATATGATTCAATTAGTGGCACATACTTGCACATAATTTGGTCACTTTGGTGAGTTCCATACAATTCAATCACCTCAATACACCATATGTATAGTGCAATTAATCATTACCAATCTACACTACTATTAATCATTTTTTGCCTATCACACATGTTTCACAAAACATTCATTTACTTCAAGGGTTGCACACCACACATTTAATAACCTCATATACAGTTTTAGCACGCATTGGAAAGTTACAACAATAAGGCAATTAAGGAAAATGGGGTGTCTTTGCACGAATCGAAATATAACATCAAATTGACTTGGGACAATAATTCGCATGATCATTACTACACTTGCTCAAACAGATGGGGATATTTTTCTTTCATTTCTTTCTCTGTTTCCCACGTGGCTTCCTCGACTTGTTGACTTCGCCACAACACCTTAACAGAAGCAATCTCTTTGTTTCTCAATTTACGGACTTGCCTATCAAGAATAGCAACCAGAGCCTCTCTGTATGATAACTCTTCATTAACCTCAATAGTCCCAACTGGCACGATGGCGGATGGATCTCCAACCACTTTCTTCAACATAGACACATGGAACACTGGATGCACTAATGACATTTCATGGGGCAATTCCAGCCTATAAGCCACCCGTCCTATCCTTTGAGTGATCCGATATGGCCCAACGTACCTAGGGCTCAACTTCCCTTTCTTCGCAAACCGCATCACTCCTTTCATGGGAAACACCTTCAAGAACACCCAATCATCTACCTGGAACTCCAATTCTCTTTGACGAACGTCCGCATAGGATTTCTGACGACCCTGAGCGGTTTTCATCCTCTTCTGAATGACTTTAACTTTTTCCATAGCTTGGTGCACAAGATCTGGCCCTAACAATTCCGCCTCACCAGTTTCGAACCATCCAATCGGAGATCTACACCCTCTTCCATACCATGCCTCAAATGGGGCAATCTGAATACTAGCATGAAAGCTGTTATTGTAAGCAAATTCGATAAGCGGCAAATGGTCATACCAACTACCTTTGAAATCTAAAGCACAAGCTGGCAACATATCTTCAAGCGTCTGAATATTCCGCTCCACCTGACACCCAGTCTGTGGATGGAAAGTCGTGCTGAGATTCACATGAGTACCCAAACCTTGCTGAAATTTCCTCCAAAAATTAGCTGTGAACTGGGCCCCTCGATCTGAGATAGTAGAAAATGGAGGGCCATGAAGTCTCACTATCTCCATGATATACAACTGAGCATACCGTTCTGCAGTATCGGTGGAGTTGACTGATAAAAAGTGGGCTGATTTGGTGAGTCGATCCACTATCAACCAAATTGAGTCGAACCTGCGTTGAGTGCAAGGTAACCCTACCACGAAATCCATATTGATCATCTCCCATTTCCACGTCGGTATTTCCATAAGTTGGGTTAATCCACCGGGCCGCTGATGCTCGGACTTGACCTGCTGGCAATTCGGACATCTAGACACAAAGTCCACCACACCCCTCTTCATACCGCTCCACCAATAAATTTCTCGGAGATCATGATACATCTTCGAAGAACCTGGGTGTACAGAATACCTGGAGCTATGAGCCTTCTCCATTACCCACTCCCGAAGATCATCTACATCTGGAACACATAGTCTACCTTGACATCGCAACACACTATCATCGCTGCCGAGTGAAAATGCTGAAGTCTTGTTATTCAGAACTGCCTCCTTCAACTGTGCCAATGCTAGATCAATGAACTGCTTTTCTCTGACTTCCTCTACTAGTGACGATTCTGCTCCATTATGCACCATAACCTCCCCTTCTCCTGAGGTCAAAAGACAAACCCCCAAACTGGCCAATTGATAAACCTCCCGAGCCAAGGGCCTCTGATTCGCTTCCAAATGAGCCAAACTACCCATAGACTTCTGACTGAGAGCGTTGGCCACCACTTGGCCTTTCCTGGATGGTACAAGATGTTCATATCATAATCCTTAAGCAATTCTAACCACTTTCGCTACTTTAGATTCAGTTCCTTCTGCTTGAATAAATACTAAAGACTCTTGTGGTCTGAGAACACATCCACGTGGACTCCATAAAGATAATGCCGGAAAAGTTTTAATGCAAACACCACTGCCGCGGGCTCCAAATCATGCGCCGGATAATTCTTCTCGTGATTCTTGAGTTGCCTTGAAGAATACCCCATAACCTTCCCATGTTGCATCAACACACACCCCAAACCAACCCTTAAAGCATCGCAATAAACCACAAATCCCTCTATACCTTATGGCAAGGTTGATACCGGTGCCGAAGTCAATCTCGACTTCAATTCCTGAAAACGTTTCTCACAAGCGTCTGACCACTGGAACTTCACCGCTTTCTGCGTCACTTTAGTCAATGGGGAGGTGAGGGTAGAGAATCCCTCCACAAACCTCCGATAATACCCAACTAGACCCAAAAAACTGCGAATCTCTGTCGGGGTCGTTGGTCTAGGCCAATCTTTCACTGTTGCGATCTTCTGGGGATCAACCTGAATCCCTTCTCTGGAAACAACATGACCTAAAAACGCGAATGATTCTAGCCAAAACTCATATTTTGAAAATTTAGCATACAACTGGTGATGATGAAGAGTCTGCAGGACTGCCCTGAGGTGATTAGCATGATCTTCCCGACTCCGCGAGTAGACAAGGATGTCATCAATAAAAACAATCACGAAGGAGTCTAGAAATGGATTGAAAACCCGATTCATAAGATCCATGAAAGCTGCTGGAGCATTGGTCAGCCCAAAAGACATTACCAAAAATTCAAAATGACCATAACGAGTCCTGAATGCGGTCTTAGGAATATCCTGCTCTCTGATCTTCAACTGATGATACCCAGACCGTAAATCAATTTTGGAGAAAAACCTCGCACCTTGCAATTGATCAAACAAATAATCTATTCGAGGCAATGGATACTTGTTTTTTATAGTGACTTTCTTAAGCTGTCGATAATCGATACACATCCGAAGGAACACATCCTTCTTTCTAACAAAAAGAACCGGAGCGCCCCACGGCGACACACTCGGCCGAATGAACCCTTTTTCTAATAAATCCTTCAACCACTTCTTTAACTCCCTCAACTCTTCTAGCGCCATTCTGTATAGTGGAATAGATATTTGCTGCGTATCTGGTAGTATATCAATCCCAAAATTTATTTCTCTATCTCGCGGAATCCCTGGAAGCTCGTCCAGAAATACTTCAAGAAACTCACTCACAACAGGCACAGACTCGGGAGCAGGCACCTCCGGAGTGGTGTCCGAAACCCGGACCAAATGATAGAAACACCCCTTCTTAATCATCTTCTAGGCCTTAAGGCAGGAGATAAACCTACCTTTCGGCACCACACAATTCCCCTTAAACTCAATAACCGGCTCATCAGTGTGACGACCCAGAAGGTCATCCTAAGTTAATTTAGCTAAATCTTTGTTCGGAAGCCCCGAAAGCCTCCGTTAATCTCACCTCGTATGTGTGCATAGCCCGGGCGTGTAGCCGGGAAGCTTTGATGTGAAAAATAGATGAAAAGTTGATTTTTATAATAATTAATTAATTAAAATTGACTTTTGTCAACATTTTTGGTAATCGGACCCGGACCTGATATTTGATGATCCCGGAGGGTCTGTAAGAAAATATGGGACTTGGGCGTATACCTGGAATCGAATTCCGAGGTCCCAAGCCCGAGAAAGGAATTTTTAAAGAAAATTGTTTTCTGAAAATAATTAAGGATTTTGAAAATGAATATTCATGTGAAAATCGTGTTACCGGGTCCGTATTATGGTTCCGGAGCCCGGAACCGGTTTAATATATGTTATGTGAGTTATCTGTGAAATTTGGTGTTAAACGGACTTAAATGAAGTGTTTCAGATATAAATCGGAATAGTTAAGCCTTATGAAATTTGATGATATTTTGGTGATTTAAATGCTTGAATAAGTCTGTATGATGATTTGGGAGTCGTGTGTGTCATTAGGTTTGAGGTTCCGAGGGCTCGGGTGAGTTTCAGGTAGGTCCCGGGATGTTTTTAGGCTTAAAATATAGCTGTTGGAGGTCACAGAACTCGATCCCTGAACTCACATCCTCTTTTTGCGGTCCTATTTTCGTGGACCGTGCTAAGGGCTTCGCGGCCGCGGTCGTTTTTTCTCGGTCCGTGGTGGAGGAGCTAGAAACCTGGCCGACTTAAGAGGCCTATATCTTTTGATCTACAAGGAATTTTGATATGATTCAAAACCAAAAGTTTCAGCCAAATTAAACTGGCCGACTTCAGAGGCCTATATCTTTTGATCTAGTTTCCAGAAAAGTATAGAAATCGTAATTTGGACATCTGTAGAGAATGTTATGGCTAAATTACTAGAGCATGTCACTGCAGTCATTGTTTTTCTCGGTTTCTTCAGCTTTTCTTGTCATTTACTACCGTGACCGCTATCATTTTTTTTCTGACCGCGGTGGGGGACAAAATATGGGTATAATTATACGGGAATTTCAGTTATTTTCATATTTCAAAGCCCTAAAAACATAAGAGGCGATTTTCCAAACACTCCTTCTCCAAAACATTTGTAAGTGAGTTCTAACTCATTTTCTTTACTCCTTAACTTCTTTTTACAAGATATCATTCTAGAATCTAGGCTTCTCATGGTGGAATTGGGAATTTTGGGGAAAAAACCTAAGAATATGTAAATTTGAGAATTTGACCTCGTTTTGGGGTCGGATTTCAAAACAAATTGTATATTCGGGCTCGTAGGGGAATGGGTGATTGGTTTTGGTCCGAACCTCGTGTTTTGACCAAGCAAGCCCGGGGGCGGTTTTTGGTATTTTTAGAAGAATGACAGGAAAACTATAGTTAGGCTTTAGAATCGAATTATTGAGTAGTTATTGATATACTTAAGTAACTTGTGGCTAGATACGAGCGTGTTGGCAGTGGAATCAAGAGGTAAAGCGATAGTTGAGGCTTGACTTGCATTTATTGGACCCGAGGTAAGTGTCTGGCCTAACTTTGGTGAGGGAATATGTATTATTTTCTAAGTGTTATGTGTTTATCATGTTCAATGAATAGGTAAGGTGACGAGTACCTATGCATTGTGTGTCAAACTATGCCCGTGAATCCATTTTGCTTAACTACTTGTTATTACCTCAAAGGTTATTGTGTTATGAAGTAGTTATTTTGGGAAGTGATGTAATCGTAAGGAATTTGTTATAGTTGAGACCCTTGCCTGGCAAATGTGTTTGACTTTGGTTGTCATTCCCCGTGTCGGGTGGTTATGAATTGAATTTCGGTAATTGATTTCCTTGCCAAGTTTGTTATTTGTTGATTGATATTACTTGGGTGAGGAAGAGAATGAAGCACGAATGGTGATGCCGTGCCATTCATTCATATCACTCATTATTTATTTATTGCAATGTGAGGAAGAGAGTAAAGCACGAAGGGTAATGTCGTGCCATTCATTCATATCACTCATTCTTTATTTCTTGCAATGTGAGGAAGAGAGTAAAGCACGAAAGGTGTTGTCGTGCCATTCATTCATATCACTCATTATTTATTTATTGCAATGTGAGGAAGAGAGTAAAGCACGAAGGGTAATGTCGTGCCATTCATTCATATCACTCATTATTTATTTATTGCAATGTGAGGAAGAGAGTAAAGCATGAAGGGTGATGCTGTGCCATTCATTCATATCATTTCTTTATTTATTATCGCACAATGAGGAAGAGAGCAAAGCACGAAGGGTGATGTCATGCCGTTCATTTCATTTATTATTGCAATCATGTCATATATATATATATATATATATATATATATATATATATATATATATATATATATATCTGTTGCATAGTGAGGAAGATAGTAAAGCACGAAGGGTGATGCCGTTCCATTCATTTATCTGTTTATTTATCGTTTTTTACATCTCATTCTACTATTTATCTGTTGCCCCCTTACTTATTCCCGTATCCCTTGCTTGTCTGTTGAATATTTGTTACTTCCTTGCCATATTTTTGATAGAATTGTATAAGTAGATTATCGTCGCGGTGTCTAGCCTCACCACTACTTCGACCGGGGTTAGGCTCGGCTTTTACTTAGTACATGAGGTTGGTTGTACTGATGCTACACCTGCACTTCTCTATTTTGTGCAGATCTCGCAGCCAGACCCGTTGGACACTGATAGAGGTGGCATTCTTGTAGTCCACTTTGGAGATTACAAGGTAGACCCGCAGACGTTCGTGGGCCTTGGCGTCTCCTCTATCCTTATCCTTATATTATGTATTATTTGTCTTAGTTCTAAGACAGTTTATGTATTATTTCCTCAGACTTTTAATTTATGACCTCTTAGTCAGTTCGTGAGTTAGTGACTCCAGGTGCTGGGATATTGTAAATGAATCGTGTTATTGGGGTTTTGAGTTATTTTTCAAAAAAATTCTGCTTCCGCATTTGAAAAAGGAACATTGGATGCTTTACTTAATTCTGTATTTTTAATGCTAGTACGTTAATGATATTGTATATGTTGGTTTGTCTAGCGGGTTCAATGTTAGACACAGTCATGGCCCAATGGTGGGAATTTTGGGTCGTGACAAGTTGGTATCAGAGATATAGGTTGCTTAGGTCTCACAACTCACGGACAAACTTGGTAGAGTCTGAGGGATCGGTACGGAGACGTCTGTACTTATCCCCCAGAGGCTGCAAAGTTAGGATAACTCCACATTTATTCATCTCTGTCGTGCCATATGAATTATGAGTACTAATTGAGTTTCCATTCTACTCTCTCGCAGATGGTGAGGACGCATGCTTTCCTTGGTTCCGCGCAGCAGCCCGACACTCCTACTACAGCTCCTACAAGGGGTCGAGGACGACGTCGTACTAGGGGCCGAGGCCGAGGCCGGGCTCAGCCTAGAGCAGCAGCCCCAGTGGAGGAACCTCAGGTAGAGTCTGACGAGGAGGTCCAAGTTCCGGTAGTCCCAGTTGGACCAGCGCAGGTCCCAGAGGGGTTCATAGCCACCCAGTGCTTCAGGACGCTCTTATCCGTATGGTAGGACTCATGGAGAGTGTAGCACATGATGGTCTTCTTCCTACTGCACCAGCTGGATCTCAGGCTGGGGGTGGGACCCAGACTCTTGTTATTCATACCCCAGAGCAGGTTGCCACTCAGTTTCAGACTCGAGCATCTCAGACAGCTGGAGTAGCTCAACTGGGTATTGTGGCACCGGCGGCCGAGGGTGCAGCTATGTCAGCAGATGCTCTATGGAGACTAGATCGGTTCACCAAGTTATTCACTGCTACTTTTACTAGTGCACCATCAGAGGATCCCCAGGATTATTTGGACAGCTGCCATGAGGTTCTTCGGAACATGGGCATAGTGGAGTTCAATTGAGTTGACTTTGCTACTTTTCGGTTATCTGGCATAGCCAAGACTTGGTGGAGAGACTATTGCTTGACCAGACCAGTTGGGTCTGCACCTTTGTCCTGGGCTCAGTTCTCCAAGCTATTCTTGGGTAAGTTCCTTCCCATTACTCAGCGAGAGGATCTTCGGAGGCAGTTTGAGCACCTCCAGTAGGGATCGATATCTGTTACTCAGTACGAGACCAGGTTCATCACTCTAGCCAGGCATGCACTTATGATACTTCCCACTGATCGTGAGAGAGTGCGGAGATTTATTGAGGTTTTAGCTCAGCCCATCAGACTCCAGATGGCTAGGGAGTCAGGTACCGATATTTCATTCCAGGATGCGGCCGATGTGACCAGGAGGATTGAGTTGATTCTGTCACAAGGAGGTGGTCAGGGGGCTGACAAGAGGCTCCGTCACTTTGGTAGATTCAATGGAGCCTCATCCAGAGTCAGGGATTCTTTCATTAGGGGTCATCCACCCCGACCTTTTCAGTCAGCACTTCAGTATCTCACCGTGCACCGCCAGCTCCTGTAAGTGCACCACCAGCCCCTATTAGTGCACCGCCACTTCAGAGCAACCAAGGTGGTTATCAGGATCGTCAAGGACAGTTCCAGAGTCATCAACCACATCAGCAGAGACCTTGTTATTCTTGTGGTGTTCATGGGCACATTGCGAGGTATTGCCCCAGGACTTCGGGTAGTTCTTAGTATCAGGGTACTCGCGCTTTGGTCCCCGCAGCAGGTGCACCCCTACCCCGTCAGCCAGCTAGGGGTGGTGGCATGGTGCTAGAGGTGGAGGTCAGAATCAAAGAGGTGGAGGGCAGGCCATGAGACGTAGAGGTCAGCCCGTAGCAGGTAGACCCAGAGATGTGCAGGCTGGAGGGGCTCAACCTCGGTGTTATGTTTTTCCTGCTCGTCCTGATGCTGAGGCTTCTGATGCAGTTATTATAGGTACAGTTTCAGTTTGCAGCCGAGAGGCTTCGGTGTTATTTGATCCGGGTTCTACATTCTCCTATATGTCTTCATATTTTGCCCCTTATTTAAGTATGCCCCGTGATTCCTTGAGTACTGATATACATGTGTCTACACCGGTGGGTGATTCTATAGTGGTAGACCGAGTCTACCGTGCTTGCGTAGTAGTTATTGGTGGTCTAGACTCAGGTTGATCTTTTTCTTCTCGATATGGTAGACTTTGATGTTATATTGGGTATGGACTGGCTATCCCCCTATCATGCAGTTATGGACTATCATGCCAAGACAGTGACCTTAGCCTTGCTAGGAGTACCTCGTTTAGAGTGGAAAGGGACTCCTAGTCATTCTTCTGGTAGAGTTATTTCTTAAATGAAGGCTCGGCGCATGGTCGAAAAGGGTTGTTTGGTCCATTTGGCCTATGTTAATGATTCTAGTGCCGATGTTCCTTCCCTGGAGTCTGTGCCTGTAGTTCGTGAGTTTTCATAGGTATTCCCTACTAACCTGTCGGGTATGCCACCCGACAGGGATATTGACTTCTGTATTGAGGTAGCTGAGGGCACTCAGCCTATTTCTATTCCGCCGTATCGTATGGCTCCGCCATAGTTGAAGGAATTAAAGGAACAATTACAGGATTTGTTGGATAAAGGCTTCATCAGGCCTAGTGTTTCTCTTTGGGGTGCTCCCGTGTTGTTCGTGAAGAAGAAAGATGGTTTTATGAGGATGTGCATTGACTACCAGCAGTTGAATAAGGTTACTATCAAGAACAAGTATCCTTTGTCGAAGATTGATGATCTATTTGACCAGCTTCAGGGTGCTACGGTGTTCTCCAAGATAGACTTGAGATCTTGTTACCATCAGTTGAGGATCAGGGCGTCTGACGTTCCTAAGACAGCTTTTCGCACTCGTTATGGGCAATATGAGTTTTTGGTGATGTCTTTTGGGTTGACTAATGCCCCCGCTGCTTTTATGGAGTTGATGAATCGGGTATGCAAGATTTATTTGGACTCATTCGTGATCGTGTTTATAGATGATATCTTGATTTATTCCCATAGTCGAGAGGAGCATGATCAGCATCTTCGGGTTGTTCTTCAGACTCTAAGAGATCGGCAATTGTACGCCAAGTTTACTAAGTGCGAGTTCTGGTTGAGTTATGTGGCTTTCTTGGGCCACGTTGTGTCGGCAGAGGGCACTCAAGTGGATCCGAAGAAGGTTTCAGCAGTTAGAGATTGGCCTAGGTCCACTTCAGCCACAGAGATTCAGAGCTTCATAGGCCTAGCAGACTATTATCGCCGGTTCGTGGAGGGGTTTTCATCTATAGAAGCCCCGATGACCAAGTTGACACAGAAAGGTGTTCAGTTCAGATGGTCCGAGGAGTGTGAGGCGAGTTTTCAGAAGCTCAAGACAGCATTTACCATAGCACCAGTGTTGGTATTGCCCACAGGTTCTGGTCTGTATACCGTGTATTGTGATGCGTCACGGGTTGGGCTTGGTGCGGTATTGATGTAGGATGGCAAGGTCATAGCCTATGCATCTCGTCAGTTGATGATACACGAGAAGAATTATCCAGTTCATAACTTGCAGCTTGCAGCTATTGTTCATGCCTTGAAGATTTGGAGGCACTATTTGTATGGGGTACCGTGTGAGGTATTCACTAATCACAAGAGTTTGCAATACTTGTTTAAGCAAAAGAAGTTGAACATGAGGCATAGAAGGTGGTTATAGTTGCTGAAGGATTATGATATTACTATTCTCTATCCTCCGGGGAAGGCAATTGTGGTGGCCGATGCTTTGAGCCGGAAGTTTGTTAGCATGCGTAGTCTTGCCTATTTATCAGTTGGAGAGAGACCTCTTGCTTTGGATGTTCAGGCGTTAGCCAACCGATTTGTGAGGTTGGAGGTTTCTAAGGGTGGCAGTGTTTTGGCCCATACCGTTGCTCGTTCTTCATTGTATGATCGTATTCGTGCCAAGCAGTATGATGATCGTTGTTTATGTGCTCTTAGAGATATGGTTCGGCACGGACGGGCCAAGCAGGTCACAGTTGATGCCGAGGGAGTTTTGAGGATGCAGGGTCGTATTTGTGTACCCGATGTAGATGGCATTCATGAGTTGATACTAGAGGAGGCCCATAGTTCCCGGTATTCCATTCATCCGGGCGCCGCAAAGATGTAACAGGACTTGCAGCAGCATTATTGATGGCGTAGGATGAAGAAGGATATTGTAGCTTATGTATCTCGGTGCATGAATTGCCAGCAAGTTAAGTATGAGCACTAGAGACCCGGTGGTTTGATGCAGTAGATTCAGCTTCCCGAGTGGAAGTGGGAGCGTATCACGATGAATTTTATAGTTGGGCTTCCACAGACTCAGAGGATGGTAGATGCAGTATGGGTTGTTGTGGATAGGCTGACCAAGTCAGCACATTTCATTCCTGTATCGGTTTCGTATTCAGCGGAAAAGTTGGCAAAGATCTATATGAGAGAGATTGTCAGATTGCATGGTGTGCCCTTATCCTTTAGATCAGACCGAGGTACTCAGTTTACCTCCCATTTCTGGAGAGCATTTCACCAAGGGTTGAGCACACAAATTGAGTTGAGAACATTATTTCATCCTCAGACAGATTGACATTCTGAGCGTACTATTCAGATTTTGGAGGATATGTTGCGAGCGTGTGTCATCGACTTAGGTGGATCATGGGATCAGTTCTTGCCCTTAGCAGAGTTTTCCTACAACAACAGTTATCAGTCGAGCATCCAGATGGCTCCTTATGAGGCGTTGTATGGTACGCGATGTCGGTCTCCAGTCGGATGGTTTGAGCCGGGAGAGGCTAGGTTATTGGGTTCTGAGTTTGTCCAGGACGCCTTGGACAAGGTGAAGATTATTCAGGATAGACTTCGTACAACTCAGTCGAGGCAAAAATGTTATGCGGACCGCCAAGTTCGAGATTTGGCTTTCATGATACGAGACCAAGTGTTTCTTTGGGTGTCGCCTATGAAGGGCGTGATGAGATTCGGAATGAAGGGCAAGTTGAGCCCTAGGTACAATTGTCCATTTGAGATTTTGGACAAGGTGGGAGAGGTGGCCTACAGACTTGCCTTGCCACCGCATTTATCAGCCGTGCATCCAGTGTTTCATGTATATATGCTCCGGAAGTACATTGCAGATCCTTATCATGTTCTTGACTTCAGCGGTGTCCAGTTGGACAAGGATCTGACTTATGAGGAGGAGCCGGTAGCCATATTAGTTAGGCAGGTTCGTCAGTTGAGATCGAAGAGTTATCCTTCGGTTCGTGTTCAGTGGGGAGGTCAGCCTGCCGAGGTAGCTACTTGGGAGTCCGAATCTGATATGAGGAGTCGTTATCCCCATCTTTTCTCAGACTCAGGTACATTTCTATGTCCGTTCGAGGACGAACGTTTGTTTTAGAGGTGGAGATTGTGATGACCCAAAAGGTCATCCTAAGTTAATTTAGCTAAATATGTGTTTCGAGGCCCCGAAAGCCTCCGTTAATCTCACCTCGGTATGTATGCGTAGCCCGGGCATGTACCCGGGAAGCTTTGATGTGAAAACTAGATGAAAAGTTTATTTTTATAATAATTAATTGATTAAAATTGACTTTGGTCAACATTTTTGGTAAACGGATCCGGACCTGATATTTGACGATCCCGAAGAGTCCGTAGGAAAATATGGGACTTGGGCGTATGCCTGGACTTGAATTTCGAGGTCCCAAGCCCGAGAAATAAATTTTTAAAGAAAATTGTGTTCTGAAAATAATTAAGGATTTTGAAAATGAATATTCATGTGAAAACCGTGTTACTGGGCCCGTATTATGGTTTCGGAGCCCGAAACAGTTTTAATATATGTTATGTGAATTATTTGTGAAATTTGGTGTTAAACGAACTTAAAATGAAGTGTTTCAGATATAAATCGGAATAGTTAAGCCTTATGAAGTTTTAAGAAAATTCTATGAGTTTTGAGGTTTACTTCCTTGTTTTTGAGGATATTTTGGTGATTTAAATGCTTGAATAAGTCCGTAGGATGATTTGGGAGTCGTGTGTGTCATTGGGTTTGAGGTTCCGAGGGCTCGGGTGAGTTTCGGGTAGGTCCCGGGATGGTTTTAGGCTTAAAATATAGCTGTTGGAGGTCACAGAACTCGACCCCTGAACTCACCACCGCTGTCCACGGTCCTATTTTCGCGGACCGCGCTAAGGGCTTCGCGGCCGCGGTCGTATTTTCGCGGTCCGCGGTGGAGGTGCTGGAAAACTGGCCGACTTCGGAGGCCTATATCTTTTGATCTACAAGGACTGTTGGGATGATTCAAAAACAAAAGTTATAGCCCCTCGTGTCTAGTTTCCAGAAAGGTATGGCCAAAATACTAGATCATGTCACTGTAGTCATTTTTTTTCTCGGTTTCTTCAGCTTTTCTTGTCATTTACTACCGCGGCCGCGGTCATTTTTTTCGCTGACCGCGGTGGGTGACGAGAAATGGGTATAATTATAGGGGAATTTCAGTTATTTTCATATTTCAAAGCCCTAAAAACCTAAGAGGCGATTTTCCAAACACTCCTTCTTCTCCAAAACATTTGTAAGTGATTTCTAACTCATTTTCTTTACTCCTTAACTTCTATTTATAAGATTTCATCCTACAATCTACACTTTTCATGGTGGAATTGGGAATTTTGGGGAATAACCTAAGAATATGTAAATTTGAGAATTTGACCTCGTTTTGGGGTCGGATTTCAAAACAAATTGTATATTCGGGCTCGTAGGGGAATGGGTGATTGGGTTTTGGTCTGAACCTCGTGTTTTGACCAAGCAAGCCCGGGGGCGGTTATTGGTATTTTTAGAAGAATGATAGGAAAACTATAGTTAGGCTTTAGAATCAAATTATTGAGTAATTATTGATATACTTAAGTAACTTGTGGCTAGATACGAGCGATTTGGCAGTGGAATCAAGAGGTAAAGCCGTAGTTGAGGCTTGAATTGCATTTTTTGGACCCGAGGTAAGTGTCTTGCCTAACATTGGTGAGGGAATAGGTATTGTGCTCTATGTGTTATGTGTTTATCATGTTCAATGCATAGGTAAGGTGACGAGTACCTATGCATTGTGTGCCAAAGTATGCCCGTGAATCCATTTTTCTTAACGACTTGTTATTTCCACAATGGTTATTGTGTTATGAAGTAGTTCTTTTGGGAATTGATGTACTCGTAAGGAATTGGTTATAGCTGAGACCTTTGCCGGGAAAATGTGTTTGACTTTGGTTGTCATTCCCCGTGTCGGGTGGTTATGAATTGAATTTCGGTAATTGATTTCCTTGCCAAATTTGTTATTTGTTGATTGATATTACTTGGGTGAGGAAGAGAGTAAAGCACGAAGGGTGATGTCGTGCCATTCATTCATATCACTCATTATTTATTTATTGCAATGTTAGGAAGAGAGTAAAGCACGAATGGTGATGTCGTTCCATTAATACATATCACTCATTAGTTATTTATTGCAATGTGAGGAAGAGAGTAAAGCACGAAGGGTAATGTCGTGCCATTCATTCATATCACTCATTATTTATTTATTGTAATCTGAGGAAGAGAGTAAAGCACGAAGGGTGATGTCGTGCCATTCATTCATATCACTTATTATTTATTTATTGCAATGTGAGGAAGAGAGTAAAGCACGAAGGGTGATGTCGTGCCATTCATTCATATCATTTCTTTATTTATTATCGCACAGTGAGGAAGAGAGTAAAGCACGGAGGGTGATGCCGTGCCATTCATTTCATTTATTATTGCAATAATGTCATATATATATATATATATATATATATATATATATATATATATATGTTGCATAGTGAGTAAGAGAGTAAAGCACGAAGGGTGATGCCGTGCCATTCATTTATCTGTTTATTTATCATGTTTTACATCTCATTCAACTATTTATCTGTTGCCCCCTTACTTGTTCCTGTATCCCTTGCTTATCTGTTGAATATCTCTCACTTCCTTTCCATAGTTTTGATAGAACTGTACAGGTAGATTATCGTCGCGGTGTCTAGCCTCGCCACTACTTCGGTCGGGGTTAGGCTCGGCACTTGCTCAGTACATGGGGTCGGTTGTACTAATGCTACACCTGCACTTCTCTATTTTGTGCAGATCCCACAGCCAGACCCGCTGGACACTGATAGAGGGGGCATTCCTGCAGTCCACTTTGGAGATTACAAGGTAGACCCGCAGACATTCGTGGGCCTTGGCGTCTCATCTATCCTTATCCTTCTATTCTGTCTTATTTGTCTTAATTCTAAGACAATTTATATATTATTTCTTCAGACTTTGTATTTAGTGACCTCTTAGTTAGTTTGTGAGTTAGTGACTCCAGGTGCTGGGATATTGTAAATGAATCGTGTTATTGGGGTTTTTAGTTATTTTTCAGAATTTGTCTGCTTCCGCATTTGAAAAAAGAATATTGGATGCTTTACTTATATCTGTATTTTTAATGCTAGTACGTTAATGATATTGTATACGTTGGTTTGTCTAGCGGGTTCAAAGTTAGACGCAGTCATGGCCCAATGGTGGGAATTTCGGGTCGTGACAATCAGGAAACTCTAGCCTCATGATTCTGGTTCGACAATCGAGTTTAGCAAAGCACGAATAAAGTCAGTCCATTCCCATAATAAAATCAAAATCTACAATCCCAAGATCAATAAGATCGGCCGTGGTAACGCGACCACACACCGTTACAACACAATTCATATAGACTCGCACAGCTGTAATAGAATCACCAACCAGAGTCGATACAAAGAACGGCTCATGAAGCTATTCGGTTTCTATCCCAAAACTTGAAGCAATAAACGAGGTAACATAAGACAAGGAGGACCCCAGATCAATAAGAGCATAACAATCAAGTGCTTGAACATTCAGAATACGTGTAACAACATCTGGAGAAGCCTCTGCGTTCTGGCGACCACTCAAAGCATAGAACCGGCTGCGTCCACCTCTACCTCCAGCTCCACCCCTAACTGCACCACGCCCCGCTGGGGCTAGAGGACGCCTTGAAGATGTGGCGATTGAAGAACCGGATGACTGAGCAACACCCCTACCCCTGCCCTGGCTGGGCGCACGGAAATTCCGCTGAACATGACCTCTTACTCCACACCCGTAGCATACCGGGATATCCAGATAACAAGACTCGGTATGGAACCTCCCACACTTAGGGCACGGAGCCCTCCCCTGCTGCTGGGACCTTCCTCCTAGGCGACCTAACTGATGAGGTCTCCTGCTGTCTGACCTTTGTCCCCTGCGATTGCTCTGCTTGAAACGGTGCACTGATGGCGGTGCACTAGCTGAGGACTGTACATAGGACTGGAATAGCTCTGCTGACCCTCTCCCATGAACTGGTCTCCCTCCTCCAACTGAACTCCCCGAGTGGCCCGCTAACCGGGCCCTACTGCTACTCTCTCTTTTCGACCTTATGTTCAATTTCCTAGCCTTTGTAGCCTAGACGAATCCCACAATCTTCCCATAATTCATGTCTGAGTGCAAGGCAGCTGTAGCAGCTTCATTTACAACAAAGGGAATAAGGCCCTGAAAAAAACGTCGAACCCTGGCATCCATAGTCGACACGAAGTGAGGAGAATATTTAGACAACCGCATGAACTCCATATGGTACTCCCACACACTCATATTGCCCTGCTTGAGGACCTCAAACTCCGTAGCACGGGCTGCCACAATCTCGGCAGGTAAAATGTTATCCATGAATGCATCCACGAACTCGTCCCATCTAGCCAGAGGACTTTCCTCCCCACGAGAACCCTCCCACATCTCGAACCAGGAATATGCTGCTCCCCTCAGCCTGTACGAAGCTCACTCAACCCCCTCTGTCTTTGTAGCCTTCATCACCCGAAGGGTCTTGTACATCTCATCAAGAAAATCTTGTGGATCCGCCTTTGGATCCGTACCTGAGAACTCTATAGGGGCCAACCGCAGAAACTGGTTGACTCTAGAGCCGGCGGAATCTCCATGTTCGTCGGAGCCACCAGCTGAGTCAACATATTAATAGCTCCTCTGAGGTCCCCCTCGGACGTACCGGGACAGGAAGTTGGAACTGTAGAGGGATCAGGATTATCAGCGGGAGGGATTGCAGCACCCTCCGCCGCCGCAGGAACATGAATGCTTTGATCCGGAATAGAAGGGTTAGGCGGATTCAAGGTCGGGGAGTCACTCTCACCCGCACTATTTGGTACATAATATACAGTCACCCCCGGGGTGGCATTGGCCTCAAGGCCGAGTCGAGCTCTATTCTTTGGTGCTATTACTGACAATTTCGGAACAAAGCACAAATTAGACAATGATATTTTCACTTTCTGGTTCACCGCACGATATAGAATAACAATAAAAGGGTAATTTCCTAAATGTCCATGTAGCCCCCTAATTATAGATGTGGTCGACAACACACCGATAATAAGGGCTCTACTAGACACGGCTCCGAGACATCCTAGGACTCTTTTAAAAACCATAGGCTCTGATACCAAGTTTGTCACGCCCCAAAATCGAGGGACGAGACCGGCGCCTAACCG
Source organism: Nicotiana undulata (assembly GCA_005239495.1). Classification (NCBI taxonomy): domain Eukaryota; kingdom Viridiplantae; phylum Streptophyta; class Magnoliopsida; order Solanales; family Solanaceae; genus Nicotiana; species Nicotiana undulata. The sequence goes on from ML242266.1 coordinate 58,276, forward strand.
GGTGAACCCAGTCAAGCGGACCCGGATTGCCTCTCCTATCCAACGTATTTCCCCGCGGTTATAATATACATTACTTCCTGTAAGTTAGCCGATTTTAGTTTCAAAGTACATTTCACAACATATCTGCACTGGTTTCCTCTTTTAACATTTCAACGATTGATAATCAAACATACAAAATACATACATAGCTTTCCAACATGATCCACGATTCCGAGTACGTGACGTTACTACCCAAAAATACATACATACACCCACATCATGTCTACGGAGCCTCTATGAATACTAGGGATTTTACATAACATGCCGGTAACAAGGCCCCAACTATACCTTTACAACATAAACAAAAGAAGGTTGTATGATCCACACACGGCCCCGAGTAGAAGAGGGGCTCACCACAACTGCTGCAGAGATGAAGAGGAGGTACCACTAACGGCGGACTGAGCTACCTGCTATGGAACCACCTAAATCCATATAAAAGATGTAGCGCCCCCGGCAAAAGGGACGTTAGTACTGTGGAATAGTACTAGTATGTATGAACAAACTTTATCCCAAGTACAATCAACCAATATTATAGATAAGAAACAAGACAACCATAGGGCCAACAATCAAAACACACGGAAAGTGACAATCAAAATCAACAATTTTACAATCTCTCCTTTTTCCCTTTCCAACACCACCATATTCACGAGTTTCATAATTTTTATATCAATAGTGATAACGATCACTTTTCCACCCTTATTACCTCGGCCACCCTTATCACAACAACCCACACCTTATTACTTTGTGTTGCGGCGTGCAACCGGACCCTGCCTGACAATTTATATTTTATAACAACACCACCAATAATTTTATCACAACAACAACAACAACAACAACAAACAATTTCATTATAAGAACTTTCCTTTCAAGGATCACAAATTCACATTTACAATTCAATTTCTTGAGCCCAAAGCACCCCAAACTTTCATCAAGCAGGATTTTCATATACGAAGTGTTGCCATAACTGTCAACTTATTTATATGACTTCACAGCAGTAGCTTCAGACAATTACCGGCTTTTCTCATAATAAAGTAGACATGACAAACACAATTTATAATCTTATCTAACACAATGGGGTGGCAACCAATCATATTTCATATTTCAATCCCAAACAATTACATCACAAGAATCCTCCTTTCAAGGAGCACAAGTTCACATCAACAATTCATTTATTTGGGCCCAAGGCACCAAAATTTTAACCAAGTAATAATTCATGTACAAGGTACTGCCATAATCGTTCGACTAATTTACATCGTTTCATATCAATAACCTCCAACAATTACAAGCTTTGCACATAATAAGGTAGGCACGCCAAATCACTATTCACAACCTCATATAACACAGTGGAGTGGCAATCAACTAAGACAGTAAATTCACATATTTTCATACAAGTACACATACCGTATGCTCGCCACAACAAGGGGATTCTACAAGGGTTAAAGTTAGCCATACATACCTGGAGTCGAAATCCCCTTTTTAACTTTTACTCAAAAATCACCGAACCGACTAGTACCGTCAATCTAGTTCACAAATAAACATATTCAACTTAGAATTGGAAGTCATGCATGCAATTCGGACTCTGTTAAACATTCTGCCAAACACTATGTGACCCCATTAGACTACCAACCCCGTCTTTGTGAAATTTACCCCAAACCACTCCCTCTTACTAAATTAACACCATTATTAAACATGCATGCAATGTCTTAGTTAATATTTTCAAGAAACAATCCATGCAAATCCTCCCTTTGTTTAAAATCAGAAAATTAGTGGAAAAAAAGTTGGTAACCCTTACCTGCTAGAATGAGGAAGAAAAAGATTACTCGAATTATCAGGCCTGAGGGACTTTGAAAATCAACTTGATGGAAGAACCACTTTCTCTCTCAAGAACTCCCCTTTCCTTCTTTCTATTTTGTCCAGAAAACTTGTAAAAACGAAGGGATGAGGTGTTTTAATAAATGGGGGGTCGGGTTTTAAAATTAGATAAAATTAGGAGCCCAACATTGGAATGCGGTCAAGAATGCGATTGCATTCCTGACATACGGTCCGCAGAGATGACCGCAGAATGGCCCTCTGGGTGGGCAAAAATTAAAACACACTGTGCAGGTATGCGACCACTATGCGGTCCGCATACACGTTATGCGATCGCATAACCTCCCTCACAGAAATCAAAGGGCAAGAATGCAACAACTATGTGATCCGCAGAACCGAAATGCGATCGCATAATGGAGCGCATAGTTGTAATCCAACTGGGCAGTGTCCTGCCCAGGTATGCGACCATTATGCGGTCCGCATACCCGTTATGTGATCGCATAGTGCGTCGCATAACGCCCAACTTCCGGAAAATTTTATTCTTTCAAATTCTGGGGTACTTTACACAATCAAGGTCCGTTTTAAGAATTTCTACAGTTATAACAACTCGGGGACTTATTCGGCATTATTTTAAACAAGAAATTTTACGGGTCTTTACACTTAATCTGCTGGCAATTAAGACACCTGGCCACATACTGCACAATGTCTTTCTTCATCCATCTCCACCAGTAATGCTGCTTCAAATCACGATACATCTTTGTCGCACCTAGATGAACAAAATATCGAGAATTGTGTGCCTCCGCTAGAATCCTCTCCCTCAGGCCATCGACATTAGGAACACATAACTGGCCCTGAAGTATCAGAACACCATCCTCGCCCATATTAATCTCCTTGGCCCTACCCTGAACCACCGACTTCCGATGCTCTGCTAAACACGGATCATCGAACTGCCGAGCCTTAATCTCTCCCAATAACGGAGACTGAGCACCCACATGTGCAAGAACTCGACGAGGCTCCGAAAGGTCTAATCTCACCAGGCGATTATCCAAGGGCTGAATGTCCAAGGCTAGAGATCTCTCCTCAGTTGCAATGTAGGCCAAGCTACCCATAGTCTTTGCCCTCCTGCTCAAGGCATTCGCTACCACATTTGCCTTGCCCGAATGATAAAGAATGGTGATATCATAGTCCTTCAAAAACTCAAGCCACCTGCGCTGCCTCACATTAAGATCCCTCTGCTTGAACAAGTGTTGCAAATTGCGGTGGTCTGTATAAACCTCACAAGACACTCCATACAAGTAGTGCCTCCAAATCATCAAAGCATGAACAATCGCCGCCAACTCCAAGTCGGGCACATGGTAATTCTTCTCATGAACCTTCAGCTGGCGCGAAGCATAAGCAATAACTCTCCCGTTCTGCATCAACACATATACCAACCTAACGCCTGAAGCATCGCAATACACAATATACATCCTAGAACCAGAAGGCAATGTTAGAACTGGTGCTGAGGTCAATGCTGCCTTGAGCTTCTGATAGCTCGCCTCACACTCGTCGGACCCTAGAAATGGGGCATTCTTCTGAGTCTATCTGGTCAATGGAGCTGCAATAAAAGAGAACCCATCCACAAACCGACGATAATAACCTGCTAGGCCCAAAAAGCTCCTGATCTTTGTAGCTGAAGTAGGACGTGGCTAACTCTGAACTGCCTCAATCTTCTAAGGATCAACCTTGATCCCCTCTCCGGATACCACATGCCCTAGGAATGCCATGGAATCTAACCAGAACTCACACTTGTAGAACTTAGCATATAGCTTCTGTTCCCGCAAGGTCTGGAGCACAACCCTCAAATGCTGCTCATGTTCAACCTGGCTCCGCGAGTAAATCAAGATGTCATCAATGAAGAAAATAATGAATGAATCATTGTACGGCCTGAATACCCTATTCATCAAGTCCATGAATGCTATTGGGCATTTGTCAAGCCAAAGGACATCACCAGGAACTCATAATGACCATATCTGGTACGAAATGCAGTCTTCAAAACATTTGAGGCCTGAATCTTCAACTGATGATAACCTGATCTCAAGTCAATCCTAGAAAACACACGGGCACCCTGCAATTGGTCAAACAAATCATCGATGCGCGGCAGAGGATACGTGTTCTTAATGGTAACTTTATTCAACTAGCGGTAATCAATACACATCCGCATAGACCCGTCCTTCTACTTCACGAATAAGGCTGGAGCACCCCACGGCGATACACTTGGCTTGATGAACCCCTTAGCCAACACCTCCTCAAGCTGCTCCTACAACTCCTTCAACTCCTTAGGAGTCATACGGTACGGGGGAATGGAAATAGGCTGAGTATCTGGAGCTAAATCAACACAGAAATCAATATCTCAATCTGGAGGCATTCCTGGAAGGTCTGAAGGAAATACATTGGCAAACTCTCGAACAACTGGCACTGAACCAATAGTCATGGACTCGGCGGTGGTGTCCCACACATAAGCAAGGTAATCCAAACAACCCTTCTCGACCAAACGTCGAGCCTTCAGGAAGGAAATGAACCGGCTGGATGCACTAACTGAGGAACCCCTCCACTCCAGCCTTGGCGACTCAGGCATGTCTAAAGTAATTGTCTTTGCATGGAAATCCAGTACGACATGATAAGTAGATAGCCAATCATTGCCTAAAATAACCTTGAAATCAACCATGTCGAGCAATAAAAGGTTCGCTCGGGTCTCGAACCCATAGAAGGTAATCACACAAGACCAATAGACCCGGTCTACCACCATAGAATCGCCCGCATGAGTGGACACATAAATGGGAGAACCCAAGGACTCATGAGGAACATCCAGAAAAGGAGAAAATAGGGCTGAAACATATGAGTAAGTGGATCCTGGATCAAATAATACTGAAGCCTCACTACCACATACAAAGTTAATACCTGTGATCACGGCGTCTGAGGCCATTGCATCTAATCTGGCCGGAATAGCATAAAATCTAGCTGCGGCACCTGAAGACTGAGCTCCTCCAGAGTGAACAGGAGCTAACTGACCCCCTCCTGATTGGCCTCCCCCTCTAGGACGACCCCTGCCGACCTATCCTTCACCTCTAGGTGGCCGGACTGCTGGTGCTGAACTCCTAGGTTGATAACCTTGCTACACTGTCTTGACCCAAAACCTGGGATAAGTCCTCGTCACATGGCCTAAATCCCTGCACTCGTAACATCTCACAGGTGGCATATCCTGCTGTCACAAAGAAGGAGAATCCTGAATGGCCGAAGAGCGATGTGAACCCTCTGGTATAGCACTGAAATAAGAACTGGAGGATCTGTGGCGACTGGAGTAACCATTGGGTGAACTCTGAATAGCTGGGGGACGGTAGGAGCACTCTGGCATGGCGCTGAACTGAGGCCTCACTACAACACCTCGAGGAGGTAGTGCAGGTGCTGAATATGAAGGCCTGCTGGGCTGACCACCCCCAAACTGACCTCTGCTCCTAGCTGGGGCATCCCTGAAATCTCCGGTGAACCTATCTCTCTTGTCCTGCTGAACCTGCTCCCTACTCCTCGACCGATAACCATCGATCCTACGAGCAATCTCTACCACGAGCTGATAAGGAGTACCCATCTCCACCTCTCGGGCCATGGTGGCCCTAATGCCTGGATGCAACCTAGCCACGAATCTTCGCACTCTCTCAGCATCTGTAGGTAGTATCATAAGTGCATGGCATGACAACTCTGAAAATCTGGCCTCATAATCCGTCACTGACATCTGGCCCTGCTCTAGTTGCTCAAACTGACGTCGCAGCTCTTCCCTCTCAGAGGGTGGAATATATTTGTCCAAGAACATCTGCGTGAACTGCTCCTAAGTGACAGGAGGAGAATCTGCTAGCCTACTGAGTATATAGGACTGCCACCACCTGCGAGCTCTGCCCTCTAACGTAAATGTGGTGAAATCCACTCCATGCAACACTAAGATCCTCATGTTGTGCAGTCTGTCCCTGCACCTATCAATGAAGTCCTTGGCATCCTCGCCCTGGTCACCCCTGAAGACTGGAGGGCGCAATTGGGTCCATTTGTCCAATATCTTCTGTTGATCGCCATCCGCATCTGGTCTAGGCTCAGGTGCTGCTGCTACAGGCTGAGCCCCACCCATGGGCAGTGTATCGGGGGTATGATGTACTGCTGTTGTCTGACTAGCGGCTTGGGCGGTAGGGGTCTGGACTCCTCCTCCCGCTTGAGAACTGGCAGATCTGTAGGAAATAGACCAGCCTGGGACATGGTGTCCATGAATCTCATCATACGGCCCATGACCCCCTAGAAGCCTGGCGCCGTCATGAAGTCCATTAGAGCAGGAGCTACTGGAGGAACCTCGTCCTGCTCCTCTATGATAGGGTCCCCTGGTGGTGCATCTAGGATAGCTCTGGGATGCCCTCGTCCCCTACCTCGGGCCGGTGCCCTCCCCTTGCCTCTACCATGACCTCGGGCGACGGGGGTAGTGGCATCTCCCGGATCAGGAACATCAAATACGCGCGTCCTCACCATCTATGAAAGAATAGAATAATGCGTTTAAGTACATCACAACTTTCACAATAGAATATGAATAAAGACAGTTTTCCTAACACCCTATATCCACCTTAAGATAAGTACAAACGTCTCTGTACCGATACGCAAGACTCTACTAGGCCTGCTCGTGACTCGTGAAGCTTAGGTGAACCTAGAGCTCCGGTACCAACTTGTCACGACCCATAGTCCTAACTCAGGTCGCGATGGTGCCCAATGGCAGGGTCAGGCAAGCCAAAACTACGTTTCACTAAGGGTTCTTCCTTACTCGATTAACTACTTCATTATATATCGAGTTATAAAGTTGAAGTCATAATATTGAATGATAATTAACCATTTTTAAACAAAAGCAGACATGATGAGGTGTGGGTTCATAATATACATGTATGTACGGACGTAATCTACACAAATACTACGTGTGCACCAGGAACTAGTGTCACGAGTATCATGGGCATACTAACTGGATATACAGAAGATAGAATATACAATCCCATTGTCTGAAATAAGTAGACGGGAACAAAATCCAAAGAAATTCATGGTGTTGCCTGAGGATCGCAAGGAGGAGAAGCTCACCATGAAGTCAAGTCCGCTACAGTCAATATCTAGCTCTGGTCTGATAACCAGATGCACTAGCCTCCGAACCTGTACAATTAAGTATAGAAGTGCAGCATGAGTACATAAATAAATATGTACCCAGTGAGTATCCCGTCTAATCTCGAAGAAGTAGTGACGAGAGTTCGACTTGACACTGACCAAGGTCCAATGGTATAATATAACAGGATTTAATGAAGACAGTAGGCATGTGGAGCAATAAACAGCAAGTATGTATAAAACACAGAAAATCTAAGTAAATGCAGGAAGTAAATAACAAATTTCCGCTTTCTTTTCCTCAATTGTCTGTCAAATCAATGTAACTTAAATAGTACTAAATAGTCATGCGCACACAGGAATAAGACAACCAGTCAGAGTTGTAAAGGAAACATCCTAGTACTGAATAGTCGTAAAGCTTCCCCTGCTCGTGAATCATACGTGCAAGTCAGATGCTGACATACTCATACAGAATTAGCATAAAGCTTCCCCCGCTCGCGAATCATACCTGTGACTCGGGTGCTGACACATTTACCGAAATAACATAAAGATTCCCCCGCTCACGAATCATACCTGCAACTCGGGTGCTGACTCATGTGTATATAAATATATGTATACCGAATTTACCAATAAGCTCAATAGAGGCTGTGCTTGTAACAAGAATTAACTCACCGAAAATGTAGAGGAACTCTTTCCATCATTTTCATGCTAGTTCAAGGATAATAAACAGCTCAAAGTATGCCTAAAGATACATATAATTCATGTAAGAGGATGCATGTGAGTCCTATAGCTACCCGACATGTCATAATAGTCGCTACGTACGGACCCCCGTCACTTGGTACGCACTTAGCCCCCCAACACAATTACACACAGCATATAGAACACCTATAGGGACAATTCCCTCTTACAAGGTTAGAAAGGAGACTCACCTCGTGTCGAACTAACTTCTCGGACCAAGAATGCGCCCGAAACTCCAAACTCTACACCCGAGGACTCGCAACTAGCCAAATATTGTACAAGTGTATCAATTCATGTTCAAAATAGGGAAATTATCCTATTTATTCAAAATTTCAACATTCTTGAAAAGTTCCCAAAATTCAATCTCGGGCCCGCATAAGGATCGTTAATATATGATTTTTACTTGAAGTCATGGCAACAAACGAGTAATTCACAATTTTCCTCAAGAACCCTAAGTTACAACCCAAATCTGGGTTTTTCACTAATTTAGTAGATGATTAAATTAGTAATTCATGTATTAAATTAGTACTAAAGTGGAATTAACTTACCTTATCAAGAGCTAGGTCGTGGAACCTCTTTCCCCAAGCTCCCAAGTCTTTAATGGAGGTGAAGAATGAAAGAAATGGGTAAAATTCCGAGTTTTAAAAGAAAACACTATGCCTGCCTTACAGAGATTCCGCACCTGTGGCTCGAGGACCGTACCTGCGGTCTCGCACCTGCGAGCAAAATCTCGCACGTGCAGAGCTGGACGAGCAGGGCTAGGGTCGCACATGCGGAGGGAAGACCGCATCTGCTGTTCCGCTCCTGCGGACCTCTGTCCGCACTTGCGAGAAAAGGGGACCTCACCTGGGGTCTCACCTGGGATGCTTGGGACTGCAGGAGCGGTCCCGCACCTATGACTGGGTAACCGCACCTGTGGTCACACCAGATCAGGTGCACCAGCAGTTGCATCAGCTGGTGTATAGTCCCGTTTGGTGCCCGGGAGGCACCTGGGCCCACCCGAGCCCCCGTCCAAATATACCAATAGGTCCCAAATAATAATACAAACTTTATCGAGCCTTCGGAACACTCAAAAAAATGCTAAAACTCAAAATCACACCCCAAAACCCCTAGATTCATAACTTAAGAAATCAAAGTTCTTGATTTCTGTAACAATGCGCCGGGTCGGCCTATTCTACTCGGAATGATACCAAATTTTGCAAGCAAGTCATAAATGACATAATGGAACTATTACTAGTCTCACAATTCCGTTCGGACCTCGATAACATAAACTCACCTTCCAAACCAAATTTCAAACTTAAGGAAGTTCTTATTTATATATTGGGCGCCGAAATGTTGCCGTGTCATCGAGAACCCGTTCCGAACATACGCCCAAGTCCGAAATCATCATATGAAGCTAATGGAACTGTCGAAACTCAATTATGAGTTCGTTTGCTAAAAATGTTGACTGAAGTAAAACTTGGCCAAAAAGGCCAACCTTAAGGAACCAAGTGTTCCTATAACACTCTAAACAGTTCCAAATCCCGAACCGTCCGTCCCCGAAAGTCATAAATCACAAAAATCTACTATGGGAAGTCTCATTTAGGGGAACGGGGTCCTAATACGCAAAACGACCGGTCGGGTCGTTACAAATGAGCCTGGAATGGAGTCTTAATCCATAATATGACCCTTTGGGTCATCACAATCTCCCCCGCTTAAACAAATGTTCGTCCTTGAACGGACATAGAAAATTACATGGTTTGGTAAACAATTTTGTAGTTAACTACTCCGCCTATTCGTCTCGGACTCCCAAGTAGTTGCCTCAACAATTGATCTCTCTACTACTCCCGAACTGAAGGAAAATTCCTTTAATTTTGGGAAACAATAATGAAGAGGGAATGCTATTCACCCGTTGGAAAAATATTGGATATCGCTTAGAAATCGTCGATTGAGGCTCATTATATCCATCATTTGAAAATGTGAAAGAAGGTCAAGAAGAGTCCACTCCGAAGGAAATGTGAATTTTACTTGGGAAATACAAGAATTGAGCATCCGCCAACCAACTTCACTAGTATTTGTGATACCAAGAGAATGAGGACTTAGAGTCGTCTGGTGTTATTAAAAGTATGGTTGATGAGTCTAGTCAGAAGAAAATAAAAAACATCAGAATTCTGGGAAGAATTGAATTTCGAAGGATTGAAAATAATTGTTCATGCATTAAAGATTCAGAGGCACTGTCTCTAGGGTGTGCCGGGTGAGGTTTTCACAGACCATTGCAGTCTTCAGTACTTATTCTAGCAAAAGGATCTTAATCATAGACAGAGGAGATGGTTGAAATTATTTGAAGATTACGACGTCATATTCCAAGCATTTCTCATCATCGGAACTGGGAGGTGATATGAAAATTAAACTACACGATTAAAAAGAGATTACAAGGATGGCGAACAAAGTCACACCATTTACGACTTGAAAAGAATAATAGGACAAATAACATTTCTCACATGAAATCGAGAAGTCCAAAGGGGGGGAATTTGATTTTGTCTTGGTCATCAACCTATCATTCTCACCGTTCGTGGTCACAAGCATAATTCAAAATTAGGTGACCAATATCTATATCCCAAGCGGCGAGACAAATGGTAAAACTTAATTCAGGTCCCGTCATGTCGTTAAATATGGCCCTTGATGAAATCAATCCATTATTTCTCAATTAATTAGTCGTTCTAACAATTAGGATTGTTTAGTACAGGAATTATTTTATCATTATTTTATTATTATCTTATTATTGTTATTATTATTATTATTATATAATATTTTATTAAGAATATTGTTTTATTCTTATTTTTATCTTCTTTTTTTAATTGGAGTTCGCATATGTGAACTCTGGTTCGCATTTGCGAACTGGACAACTTGGGGGGATTTTTGCATTTGCGAACTAGGTGTCGCAAATGCAACACCTGAGGGCCTTTAAGGGGTCTGACGGTTTTCATTTGCAGAAAACTGAAAAAATTAATTTTGGGACTTAAGGGAACAAACGATTAAGTTCTTCCCAACCTTCAAACTCTCAATTCCTCACTTCTAGGTGCAACAATCAGGTAAATTTGCTTAACCTTTACATATTCTTTGTCTTCTTCTTCTTCATCTTTTCCAATTATTTTCTCAAAAACTTAGGGCTTGGAACAAATTCAAGTTTTCTGGGCACAAAATGTTTGAAATCACTAATTTCGTGTTGTCATTTGCTGGGTGAGGTTGGTTGAAAGTATTAATCCAACAATGGGTTAGAAACTTGAGAAATATCTGAGTGTCATTGGTTATCAAAAACATGGGTAACAATTTGGGTTTAGATTTTAGGAATTTCTTTGCATTTTGTGGTTGTATGTGATGTTTATTGCGTGATTTATTGTGTAAAGACTATTTGGGGTGTTTAAGGTGTGTTTAGAAGTTATTTCATGGATGAAATTTAAAACATTAGGGACTTTTCTAGGGCTGGGGATGACGGATTTGCATTTGTGAACTCTGACAGTTCTGGAGGACTTCGTAATTGCGAAGAATTGCTCGCAATTGCGATCTACGGATCCTCGCTTTTGCGAAGTAGTAGGTCGCAAATTCGACAACTGAGAGGGACTGCTGCTTTCGCATTTGCGAAGGGGAGTTCGCAAATAGACTTCTAAAGGGGGACTGAAAACTACGCATTTGCGAAGTAAAATGTCGCAAATGCGACAACAGAGAGCGAGTACCTGTAGATTTTGCATTGTTTGAAATTTTTTCTAAGTATGGTTTCAATTGTCCAATCACTCTTTTGATATCTAAGATTCATTTTGCAACATATTTCATTGCTATACCCCATTTTCATTTGAATTATTTGTTTTTCAGGCACATATATTGAAAATGAGTTCCAACTCTACTGAATCCTTGCCCAGAAGTCCCATGGAACTTGAGGACGACAACGACCAACACTGATTCCTATCACAAGGGTGTCAGGAATGGTATTACAATGAGCTAATCACAAATAAGCTGCTTCTGGAGAGTGGAATTGAGATGGATAAAGTTGAGCGACGTCTGCCTGAGTTCTACCGGAAGCTTGTTTCTATGGGCTGGATTTGTTTCGCCCCTCTACTTTGCAGGGAAAATGAGAAATGTGTAAGGGAGTTATATGCTAATACCCCTGCCATTAGCATGAAAAACTTGAAGATGAGAATTCGAGGAAAGATGGTGCATTTTGGGGAAGAAGCTTTGAATAACATCTACCACATTCCTGACCATCACATGGATCCTTTCCGTAAGAAAGATGATCTCCCAGGGGATTGGTTGGATTCCAAGCTATGCCAGGGTATGGATGTTCCTTGGGCATTGGATAGGAAATAAATCACCTCCCAAGAGTTCACCGCTGAAGCCAAGATATGGCTAGCTATTGTGTGCAGCCGTGTCTCTCCAGCGTCCAACATCTGGAATGTGCCCATACTGAGAGAACTAATGGTAGCTTGTATCCATGACGACATTCCACTCAATGTTGGAGACATCGTCGTCAGTGAGTTAAAGGAGTACCTTCGCATGGGTGGTACGTCACTTTTATTCCCATCTCTTATTACTGAGTTGTGCCAGGTGGCTGGGTTGAGGAGGATCCAGGAGACAACTAGGTAGAGCCGGGTAAGCCTATCCACCCCTTGAGGAAGAGAGGAGAGGGTGGAGCTTGTTGATACCCAAGTTTTCCCTATAATATCTTTCAAAGTGCATAGATACTTTCAAAACTATGCATTATCGTCAATTGATATTTTTCAATATTTTTTACATTTCTAGGGATTTTAATTAATTTATCTCAGTATTTTATTTATATAAATAATTACGAATTGCATTACAAATGACTTTATAACAATTTAATGGCTTAATATTGCTATTTATTTTTATATTAGGCTTAAATTATTGCACAAATAGCCACATTTACACTCTTTGGATTACAATTGTAATAACTTTGCAGTTATAGCCCTTGCATGCATTATTACATTATTTTACAAGAAAATAGATCATTGTATTTTTTAAATATTGAGTAATTATTTTAAAACATTTCTATGCATGAAATTTATTTTTTATAATCTGTTAATTATTTTATAAAATATATTTATCAATTGTTTGGGTAGTTAACAAATTGCCATTTTATTTTCAGACCTGACCTCTTTAAAACCAGCCCAAACCCTTTAATAAAACTAGCCCAACCCACATAAAGCTAAATATGCATACACCCGACCCAATAACCCCTTTAATCGTGGTCGTTGATCTTTTAGATCAACAGTCCACGATTAAACTTACCATTTTAATTCACCTAAACCTAACCCCCACTTTTCAGTTCTCTTCAACCGCCGTCATCCGTTTCCCTCACCCTCCCAATTCTCTCTCAACTCGCCCTAACCCTAATTGCCGTCACCGGCGAGAACCTCCCTTCTATGGTGTTTCCGTGCACTTTCTGACAACCATTGGCCTCATATACTGTGATGACCCAAAAGGTCATCCCGTATAATTTAGCTAAATCAGTGTCCCAAGATCATGAAAGCCTCCTTTTATCTCACCTTGATGTGCGTGTGCAGCCCGGACCCGTAGCCGGGGAGCCATTATGTGGAAAATTTGATAAATGACTTTGGTCAACATTTTTGGTAAACAGACCCCGACCTGTGATTTGACAGTATTGGAGGGTCCGTAGGAAAATATGGGACTTGGGCGTATGCCCGGAATCGAATTTCGACGTCCCAAGTCTGAGAAAGGAATTTTTAAAGAAAATTGTTTTCTGAAAAAGATAAAGGCTTTTGAAAATAAAATTTGATGTGAAACTTGTGTTACCGTGCCCGTATTATGGTTTCGGAGCCCGAAGAAGATTCAATATGTTTTATCTGTTAAAATTAGTATGAACCGGACTTAGTTTGACGTGATTCGGAAAAAAAATGGAAGATTTGAACTTTAAGAGGTTTTTGAGAATTTTTATAGATTTTGAGGTTTAATTCGATGTTTATGATGCTATTTTGGTGTTTTGATTACTCGAACAAGTCCGTAGGATGTTTTTGAGGTTGTGTGTATATTTGGTTTTGAGACCAAAGGGCTCGGGTGAGTTTCGGGTAGGCGTTGGGGTGTTACCTAGGCAAATAATCTGGTGTTTTGTTGATGTTCTCGTGTCTTGTGATTCACCCTTCGCGATTGCGGTGCAATTCACGCAATCGTGATGTTCAAGTGGCTGGGGGTGGGGAAATAACCCTACGCGATCACAGGGCCTAGGACGCGATCGCGGAGCCTGGGGGTATTGCTCTACAAAACCGCGAGGGGCCTCACGCGATCGCATAGCGTTAAAGGGATCTTGGGGTTGGGTAGCACATCACTATATGTGGACGCGGTCGCTTGGTCGCGATTGCGAGGGTCATTGTCCAGTACTCTCCGCGATCGCACTCATTTCTTCGCGATCGCAATTGTCTAGGACCAGTACTCTACGCGATCACAGCAAACATGGCGCGATCGCGTAGGTCATTTTTGCCCAGCGATTTAAGTGATCCAAAATAGAACACTTACTCGGGATTTCACCATTTTTCCATAAACCCTTTCTTCTCCAAAGCACTTAGGCGATTTTTTAAGCACTTCATCACCATAGCCTCTTAGGTAAGTGATTCTAACATTGTTTTCTTCCATTTTTCATTTATATCTATTAGATTCTAGGCCTAAAAACATGAAATCAAAGGTAGAAATACGGGTTTTGGGTAGAGTTAGGGCTTTTTGAATATTTGGGAATGTGACCTCGTTTTGGGGTCGAATTTCAAAACAAATTATATATTGGGCTTGTGGGGGAATGAATGATCGGGTTTTGGTCCGAACCTCGTGTTTGGACCAAGCGGGCCCAGGGTAAAATTTTGGAAATTTTGGAAGAATGTTGGAAAATCTATAATTAGGCTTTGGAATTGAATTGTTGAGTAATTAATGATGTTATTGAGTCAATTGTGTCTAGAAACGATTGTTTCGGAGTCGAGTTCGAGAGGAAAAGCGGTGCTAGAGACTTTATTTGCGTTCTTGGAGCCTAGGTAAGTGTTTGGCCTTACCTTAGCTTGAGGGAATAGGTATCGAGTCTTAATTTCTATGTGTTATTCCATGTCCAATGTATAGGTGAGGTGACGACTACCTATATGTTGTGGTCAAGCATGCATGTGAGTCGAATTGGATGACTTATGTAGTGTTCTTTGATATTCTCTGTGATATGAATTAATTGGTATTCTGGAAGTTATACAGTGAAGGTAATTCATTATGTAGAATGTTACTGATTATTCGTTCGGTTGAGGATTATTCGTTGATTTATACCTCTGAGTGATATTGTTTATAGCTGAGTCCCTTGCCGTGACGGTAGAATTATTGCTGAGTATTTATGTGCATTTGAGGTTCCTTATTGTTGAATTTTCCTGTCAAATTGTTGCTTTTATATATGTTGTGCACGAGGGGACATTCCATGCCGAGTGATTATTTATTTATGCACGAGGGGAAATTTTGTGCTGAGTGATTATTTATTTATGCACGTGGGGAAATTCCGTGCTGAGTGATTATTTATTTATGCACAAGGGGACGTTCCGTGCTGAGTGATTGTGAGGTTATGCACGAGGGGACATTCCGTGCCGACTGACTATCAATTCATGCACGAGGGGACATTTCGTGCCGAGTGTCATGTGAGGTTATAACACGAGGGGACATGCCGTGCTGTTTCTGTTTACTTATTTATTCTGAGTTATTAATTCCTGCAGTTATTTATAAATTTCAGTTGCTACTTTTGTTCTGTCATTTCAGTGAGTTATTGCCCTTTTTCCCTAACATGTTAACCCCATTTTTTTTGTGTTTAACTATTTATTTCTTGTCATTACTTTTTTATTATATTATTTAATTGCACAGGTATTCGTTCTTTGTCGTGTCCTAGCCTCGTCACTACTTCACCGAGGTTAGGCTCGACACTTACTCAGTACATGGTGTCAGTTGTACTGATGCTACACCTGCATTTCTTTACGTTGTGCAGATTACAACGCCGGACCCAGTGGACATTGAGCGAGGGAGTATCCTTCAGTCCACGATGACACTGAGGTAGTCCTGCAGGCGTCCGCAGGCCTTGGCGTCACCATTTATTTCCTTCCTTCTGTCTCATCTTATATTTCTTGACAGTTGTATCAGGTATTTCAGACTCTTGTTTTTTTTGAAATCTTAGATTGTCAGTGTAATTGTGACACCGCTTCTGGGGGTTAATGTAAAGAAATTTCATAACATTTATTATTTTAAGCTGATGAATTCTTAGCTTCCGCATTCATATTCGTTTATTCATGTTTATCGTTGTTCTTTTTAATGTCGTAAATAAAGAAAATAGTAAATTTAACCAAAAATGTTGTCTTGTCTAGCAGGTTCAACGTTAGACTCCATCACGACCTGAAGGTGGGATTTTGGGTCGTGACAAGTTGGTATCAGAGCACTAGGTTGCTTAGGTCTCACAATTCACGGAAAAACTTGGTAGAGTCTGAGGGATCGATACGGAGACGTCTGTATTTATCCCCTAGAGGCTGGAAAGTTAGGAATAACTCACATTTCTTCTTCTCTATCGTGCGATTTGAATTCTAAATGCTAATTGAGTTTCTATTATATTCTCTCGCAGATGGAGAGAACGCGTGCTTCCTCATCTACTGATCAGCAGCCTGATCCTCCTGTTGCAGCTCCTACGAGGTGCCGAGGACGAGGCCGAGGCCGTTCTAGAGGCCGAGGCAGGGGCAGGGCTCAGCCTAGAGCAGCAACCCCAGTAGAGGACCCACATGTAGACTTTTCCGGTGAGGCTCCTGCTCAGACGGTTCCAGTTGGACCAGCTCAGGTCCCATAGGGGTTCATTGCCACCCCGGTTCTTCAGGACGCTCTTGTCCGCTTAGTGGAACTCATGGAGAGCGTGGCTAAGGACAGTCTTCTTCCTACTGCACCAACCATCTCTCAGGCTAGGGGAGGGGCCCAGACTCCTGCCACTCGCACACCATAGTAGTTAGCCACTCAGTTCCAGACTCCATCACCTCAGACAACTGGAGTAGCTCACAAGGTATTCTGGGACAGGCCGTTGAGGGGGAAGCTATGTCTGTCGATGCTTTTTGGAAATTGGATCGGTTCACCAAGTTATTCCCTACTACTTTTACTAGTGCGTCATCAGTTGTTATGAGGTTCTTCGGAACATGGGCATTGTAGATTCCAATGAAGTTGATTTTTCCACATTCCATCTTTTTGGTACAGCCAAGACTTGGTGGAGGGACTATTGCTTGACCAGACCAACTAGGTCTGCACCTTTGACTTAGGCTCAGTTCTCCGAATTGTTCTTGGGGAGGTTTCTTCCAGTTACTCAAAGGGAGGACTATCGGAGGCAGTTTGAGCGCCTCCAGCAGGGATCTATGACTGTTACACAGTACGCGACCAGGTTCATCACTCTTGCCCAACATGCTATATGATACTCCCTACTGATCGTGAGAGGGTGAGGAGGTTTATTGAGGGTCTAGCTAAGCCTATCAGACTTCAGATGGCCATGGAGGTAGGTATTGATATCTCCTTCCAGGATGCGGCCGATATGGCCAGGCATATTAAGATGATCTTATCACAGGGCGGTGGTCATGAGTCTAACAAGAGGCCTCATCATTTCGGCCGATTCAGTGGTGCCTCATCTGGAGGCATATATTCGTTTGGTAGTGGTCATACTCCTAGGTCCTTCTAGGCGGCTCTTCAAGTATCCCGCACTGCACCATCAACTCCTATCAGTGCACCACCGATTCAGAGCTTCCAGGGAAGTTATTCTGGTCGAGAAGGGCAGTTCCAGGGTCAGTATTCTCTGCAGCCGAGTTCTTGCTTCATTTGCGGTAGGATGGGGCACATTTCTAGATTTTGCCCTCGAGGTTTTGGTGGTTCTCAGTATCACAGTTCCTGTGCTATGGTTCATGCATCAGGTGCACCCCCACCCCCTCAGCCAGCTAGGGGTGGAGGTCGTGGAACCAGAGATGGAGGTAAGACATTTAGAGGTGGAGGAAAGGCCACGAGAGTTAGAGGTCAGCCCGCAGTAGGTCAACCCAGAGATCTTCAGGTTGGAGGGGCTCCACCCCGGTGCTATGCTATTCCTCGCAGGCTTGAGGCCGAGGCCTCTGACACAGTTATTATAGGTATGGTTTCAGTTTGCAGCAGAGATGCTTCGGTTTTATTTGATCCGGGGTCTACATTCTCCTATGAGTCTTCATATTTTTCCCCTTATCTGAGTATTCCCCGTGATTCCCTGAATACATCTGTATATGTGTCTACACCGGTGGGTGATTCTATTGTAGTAGATCGAGTCTACCGTTCATGCTTAGTGGTTATTGGTGGTCTGGAGATTAGTGTAGCTCTTTTGCTTCTTGATATGGTTGACTTCAATGTTATATTGGGGATGGATAGGCTATCTCCCTACCATGCTATTCTGGACTGTCATGCCAAGACAGTGACCTTGGCCTTGCCAGGAGTACCCCGCTTGGAGTTGAGAGGGACTACTAGTCATTCTTCCGGTAGAGTTATTTCATATATGAGGGCTTGGCGCATGGTCGAGAAGGGTTTTTTGGCATATTTGGCCTATGTTCGTGACTATAGTGCGGAGGTTCCTTCTATGGAGTCTGTGCCCGTGGTTCGTGAGTTTGTAGAGGTATTCCCTGTTGACCTGCCGGGTATGTCACCCGACAGGGATATTGATTTTTTGTATTGAGTTGGCTCCGGGCACTCAGCCCATTTCTACTCCGCCGTATCGTATGGCCCTGCCAGAGTTGAAGGATCAGTTTCAGGATTTGTTCGATGCATGCTTCATTAGACCTAGTGTTTCTCATTGGGGTGCCCCAGTGTTGTTCGTTAAGAAAAAAAATGGCTCAATAAGGATGTTTATTGACTACCGGCAGTTATATAATGTTACTATTAAGAATAAGTATCCTTTGACGAGGATTAATGATTTATTTGACTAGTTTCAGGGTGCTGCAGTGTTTTCCAAGATAGATTTAAGATCTGGTTACCATCAGCTGAGTATTAGGGCATCTGATGTCCCTAAGACAACCTTCGCACTTGGTATGGGCATTATGAATTCTTGGTGTTGTCATTTTGGTTGACAAATGCCCCCGCAACTTTTATGGAGTTGATGAACCGAGTGTTCAGCCCCTATTTGGACTCATTTGTTATTTTTTTCTTTGAGTATATATTGATATACTCTCGCAGCCGAGAGGAGAACGAGCATCACCTTCGAGTCGTCCTGCAAACTCTGAGGTATAGTCAGTTGTATGCCAGATTTTCCAAGTGTGAGTTCTGGTTGAGTTATGTTGCATTTCTAGGCCATGTGGAATCATCAGAGGGTATTCAGGTGGATCCCTAGAAGATTTCGGAAGTCAGAGATTGGACTATACCTACCTCATCCAGAGATTTAGAGCTTCTTGGGCTTAGTAGGTTATTATTGTCGGTTTGTGGAGGGCTTTTCATCTATTGCAGCCCCGATGACCAGGTTGACCCAGAAGGGTGCCCAGTTCAGGTGGTCAGATGAGTGTGAGTCGAGCTTTCAGAAGCTCAAGACAACCTTGACCACGACACCGGTGTTAGTTTTGCCCACAGGTTCAGGGCCATATACCGTGTATTGTGATGCTTCTCTGGTTGGACTTGGTGCAGTGTTGATGCAGGATGGCAAGGTTATAACTTATGCTTCACGACAGTTGAAGGTTCATGAGAAGAACTATCCAGTTCATGATTTGGTGTTAGCAGCTATTGCTCATTCGTTGAAGATTTGGAGGCATTATCTATATGGGGTGCCATGTGAGGTGTTCACGGATCATAAGAGTTTGCAGTATCTGTTCAAGCAGAAAGAGTTGAATATGAGGTAGAGGAGATGGTTAGAGCTATTGAAGGATTATGATATTACCATCTTATATCATCCGGGGAAGGCCAATGTAGTGGCCGATGCTTTGAGCGGAAAGTTAGCCAGCATGGGTAGTCTTGCCTATCTAACAGTCGGAGAGCGACCGCTTGCTTTGGATGTTCAGGATTTGGCCAACCAGTTTATGAGATTGGAGGTTTCTGGGACTGATAGTGTTTTGGCCCATACTGTGGACCGGTCCTCATTGTATGATCGTATTTGGGCCAGGCAATATGATGATCGTCATTTATGTGTTCTTAGAGATACGGTCCGGCACGGAGGTGTCAAGCAGGTCATAGTTGATGATGTGGGAGTTCTGATGATGCATGGTCGTATTTGTGTACCTGATGTTGATGCTATTCGTGAGTTGATATTGTAGGAGGCCCATAGTTCCCGGTATTCCATTCATCTGGGCGCCGCAAAGATGTATCAAGACTTGCGGCAACATTATTGGTGGCGGAGGATGAAGAAGGATATTATAGCATAAGTAGCTCGGTGCTTGAACTGTCAGAAGGTTAAATACGAGCACCAGAGACCTGGTGGTTTGATGCAGCCGATAGAGCTTCCCGAGTTGAAGTGGGAGCGTATCACCATAGATTTCGTAGTTGGGCTCCCACAGACTCAGATGATGTTTGATGCGGTGTGGGTCATTGTGGATAGGCTGATCGAGTCAGCACACTTCATTCCTGTATCAGTTTCGTATTCTTCAGAGAAGTTGGAAAATATCTACATGAGGGAGATTGTTCGCTTGCATGGTGTGCCCGTGTCCATTATATCTGATCGAGGTACTCAGTTTACTTCTCATTTCTGGAGAGTATTTCAGCGTGAGTTAGCCACACAGGTTTATTTGAGCAGAGCGTTTCATCCTCAGACGGACGGATAATTCGAGCGTACTATTCAGATTTTGGAGGATATGTTGCGGGCTTGAGTCATTGACTTTGGAGGTTCATGGGACCAGTTCTTGCCTTTAGCTGAGTTTGCCTACAACAACTATCAGTCAAGTATTCAGATGGCTTCGTATGAGGCGTTGTATGGTAGGCGGTGTCGGTC
Source organism: Nicotiana undulata (assembly GCA_005239495.1). Lineage (NCBI taxonomy): Eukaryota > Viridiplantae > Streptophyta > Magnoliopsida > Solanales > Solanaceae > Nicotiana > Nicotiana undulata. The sequence goes on from ML242266.1 coordinate 78,959, forward strand.
GCCAATTGGATGGTTCGAGCCGGGTGAGGCTAGATTGTTGGGTTCAGAGTTAGTCCAGGATGCCTTGGACAAGGTGAAGATCATTAAGGATAGACTACATACAACTCAGTCCAGGAAGAAGAGTTATGCGGATCGCACAGTTCGAGATTTGGCATTTATGACAAGAGACCGGGTTTTTCTTCGGTTGTTGCCCATGAAAGGTGTGATGAGGTTCGGAAATAAGGGAAAGTTGAGCCCTAGGTATATTAGTCCATTTGAGATTCTGGATAAGGTAGAAGAGGTGGCCTAAAAACTTGCTTTGCCACCGAGTTCTTCAGCCGTGCAACCGGTGTTTCACGTATCTATGCTGCGGAGGTATATTGGTGATCCATCTCATGTGCTTGACTTCAGCGGCATCCAGTTGGATGAGGATTTGACTTATGAGGAGGAGCTGGTAGCCATATTAGATCGGCAAGTTCGTCATTTGAGATCGAAGAGTTAGCCTTCATTTCGTGTTCAGTGGAGAGGTTAGGTTGTTAAGGCAGGTACCTTTCTATGACCGTTCGAGGATGAACGTTTGTTTTAGAGGTAGAGATTGTGATGACCCAAAAGGTCATCCCATGTAATTTTAGCTAAATCAGTGTCCCGAGGTCATGAAAGCCTCCTTTTATCTCACCTCGATGTGTGTGTGCAGCCCGGGCGCGTAGCCGGGGAGCCGTTATGTGGAAAATTTGATAAATGATGTTTTTATAATAATTATTTGAATAAAGTTGACTTTGGTCAATATTTTTGGTAAACGGACCCCGACCCGTGATTTGACGGTCCCGGAGGGTCCATAGGAAAATATGGAACTTGGGCGTATGCCCAGAATCGAATTCCGAGGTCCCAAGTCCGAGAAAGGAACTTTTAAAGAAAATTGTTTTCTGAAAAATATAAAAGCTTTTGAAAATGAAATTTGATGTGAAACCTGTGTTACCGGGCCCGTATTATGATTCCGCAGCCCAGAGCAGGTTCAATATGTTTTATATTAGTTATCTGTGAAAATTGGTAAGAAACAGACATAGTTTGACGTGATTCGAATTAAAAATGGACGGTTTGAAGTGTAAGAGGTTTTTGAGAATTTTTATAGATTTTGAGGTTTAATTCGATGTTTATGATGCTATTTTGGTGTTTTGATTACTCGAACAAGTCCGTAGGATGTTTTTGAGGTTGTGTGTATATTTGGTTTTGAGTCCCGATGGCTCGAGTGAGTTTCGGGTAGGCGTCGGGGAGTTACCTAGGCTAAATATATGGTGTTTTGTTGCTGTTCTGGTGTCTTGTGATTTACCCTTCGCGATTGCGGTGCAATTCACGCGATCGCGATGTTCAAGTGGATGGGGGTGGGGAAATAACCCTATGCGATCGCAGGGCCTAGGATGCGATCGCGGAGCCTGGGGGTATTGCTCTACGCGACCGCGAGGGGCCTCACGCGATCGCGTAGCGTTAAAGGGATCTGGGGGCTGGGTAGCACATCGCACTACGCGGACGCGGTCGCTTGGTCGCGATCGGGAGGGTCATTGTCCAGTACTCTCCGCGATCGCACTCATTTCTTCACCATCGCAATTGTCTAGGACCAGTAATCTACGCGATCGCACGAGACCTGTCGCGATCGCGTCGGTCATTTTTGCCCAGCGATTTTTATGATCCAAAACATAACACTTACTCAGTATTTCACCATTTTTCCATAAACCCTTTCTTCTCCAAAGCTCTTAGGCGATTTCTGAAGCACTTCATCACCATAGCCTCTTAGGTAAGTGATTCTAACATTGTTTCCTTCGATTTTTTATCGATATCTATCAGATTCTAGGCCTAAAAACATGAAGTGAAATGTAGAAATTGGGGTTTTGGGTAGAGTTAAGGCTTTTTGAGTATTTGGAAATTTAACCTCGTTTTTGGGTCGGATATAAAAACAAATTATATATTCGGGTTCGTGGGGGACTGGGTGATCCGGTTATGGTCCGAACCTCGTGTTTGGGCCAAGCGGGCCCGAGGTCGAATTTTGGAATTTTTGGAAGAATTTTGGGAAATCTATAATTAGACTTTGGAATTGAATTGTTGAGTAATTATTGATATTATTGAGTCAATTGTATCTAGATACGACTGTTTCGGAGTCGAGTTCGAGAGGAAAAGCGGTGCTAGAGGCTTGATTTGCATTCTTGGAGCCGATGTAAGTGTTTGGCCTAACCTTAGCTTAAGGGAATAGGTATAGAGTCTTAATTGGTCTGTGTTATTCCATGTCCAACGTATAGGTGAGGTGACGAGTACCTATATGTTTTGGTCAAGCATGCCCGTTAGTCGAACTTGATGACTTATGTAGTGTTCTTTGATATTCTCTATGATATGAATTAATTGTTATTCTTGAAGTTATACAGTGAGGGTAATTCATGACGTAGAATGTTATTGATTATTCATTCGGTTGAGGATTATTTGTTGATTTATACCTCTAAGTGAGATTGGTTATAGCTCAGTCCCATGCCAGGACGGTAGAATTCTTGCTGAATATTTCTGTGCAATTGAGGTTTCTTATTGTTTAATTTTCCTGTCAAATTATTGCTTTTATATATGTTATTCACGAGGGGATATTCCGTGTCGAGTGATAGTGAGGTTATGCACGAGGGGACATTCTGTGAAGAGTGATTATTTATTTATGCACGAGGGGACATTCTGTGCCGAGTGATTATTTATTTATGCACGAGGGGACATTCCGTGCTGAGTGATTATTTATTTATGCATGTGGGGACATTCCGTGCCGAGTGATTGTGAGGTTATGCATGAGGGGACATTCTGTGCCGAGTGACTATCTATCCATGCACGAGGGGACATTCCGTGCTGAGTGATTATTTATTTATGCATGTGGGGACATTCCGTGCCGAGTGATTGTGAGGTTATGCATGAGGGGACATTCTGTGCCGAGTGACTATCTATCCATGCACGAGGGGACATTCCGTGCCGAGTGTCATGTGAGGTTATAGCACGAGGGGACATGCCGTGCCGTTTCTGTTTACATATTTATTCAGAGTTATTAATTCCTGCAGTTATTTATACATTTCAGTTGCTACTTTGTTCTGTCATTTAAGTGAGTTATTGCCCTTTCTCCCCAACATGTTAACCCCGTTTGTTTGGTGTTTAACTGTTTATTTCTTTTCACTACTTCTTTATTATATTATTTAACTACATAGGTATTCGTTATTTGTCGTGTCATAGCCTCGTCACTACTTCGCCGAAGTTAGGCTCGGCACTTACTCGGTACATGGGGTCGGTTGTACTGATGCTACACCTGCACTTCTTTATGTTGTGAAGATTACAGCGCCGGACCCAGTGGACATTGAGCGAGGGAGTATCCTTCAGTCCACAGCGACACTGAGGTAGTTCTGCAAGCGTTTAGGCCTTGGCGTCACCATCTATTTCCTTCCTTCTGTCTCATCTTATATTTCTAGACAGTTGTATCTGGTATTTCAGACTCTTGTTTTTTTTTGAAATCTTAGACTGTCCGTGTAATTTTGACACCGGTTCTGGGGGTTTATGTACGGAAATTTCGTAACATTTATTATATTAAGTTGATGAATTCTTAGCTTCCGCATTCTTATTCGTTTATTCATGTTTATCGTTGTTCTTTGAAATGTCGTAAATAAAGAAATATTAAATTTAATAAAAAACGTTGGCTTGTCTAGCGGGTTCAACGTTAGACGCCATCACGGCCTGAAGGTGGGATTTCGGGTCGTGACATATACTCTCTGGCTCATTGATTTCATGAACCCCTAGAAGAATCTCGTGGAGATTGATCTTGTCCCTGCCTGGAACTTGTTTACCGGCCTGTCTAAGGCCTTTTTCATTTGTAAGTATGGGGTTCCTCTTGCTTTAAGTATGAATGTATGGGTTTTTTGACCGATTCTCTTCATCTCAGTTATTTTCTAAAAACCCTAGTTTCACTATTTTTCGATTCTTCTCAGATTTTTATAGATCTAAGGTGATTCGAGTATTGTTAGATGTTTTCCTTTAAAAATCTCTTGTTTTAATTAACTATGTCGATTTTTAGTCACTCTTTCTAAAACTAGGGTTCATCCCAGACTTTTCTTCAAAGATCTTTCTAGCTTCTCAGTGTTTAATTAATTGTTTATTTACTATCATGACTAATTTTTACATATATTCTCAAACCCTAGACAATATTGTGTGATATATTGATTTTTTCAACTTCGTTTCGATATTTTTGTTATTTTTGTGATGCCAGTTGATGTTCTATACGTCAATACCACACAAGAAGGGGGTGATTTGTATGGTGTTCAATTTTCGCGTGCACTAGTTATAGAAGGACCAGATTCTTGTATGTGTTCCAACTCCTATTGTTTGCAGAATAATAAATGCAGAAATTAAAGAACACAATAATTTTACGTGGAAAACACCTGGCTCAAAAGGTGAAAAAACCACGACCTACTTCCTAGTAGGATTTTCCCAAATTCTTCACTAAATCAATTAGCCAAAAAACATTTACAAAATAAACTCTTTTGTAAACCTAAGGATTACCTCTAATCCCTTTGTAGCAAATTAGCCTCTAGCTATTTGCGACAAACTTCAAGTTAGCTATAACATGAACACTCAGTTCCTATTACAATTGCTTCTAGATAAAGCTGAAGTTGTAATCACATACTACAAATGAACTAGACTAAAAGACAACAGATGGAACTCGTTCTTCTACCCTGTTCAAGTAGCTTCAGAGTCCCACACTTAATTCTCACATGAACTACTTGCAAAACTGCTTTGTTAATTTTGCTCTCAATTCTTGTTTAGATTCTGCTTTTGTGCGTGCCTATACGATCAGAACACTTAATAATATATAGGATTAATAGACAAAGAGATTCACTAGACTTCGGATGCTACTCTTCCTTGGTGGAAGAGTTATAGTTGATCTCAACTCCCTAAATCCTCCATTATCTTGTCTCCTCGTGCATAATAATCATAAACACGACACGGAATATGCCCTCGTGCATAAACAACATAAATATGGCACGGAATGTACCATCATGCATCACAACATAAAGTTCGGCACGGAATGTCCCCTCGTGCATAAAAATATAAAATACGACAGTTGGCATGAAATCAACAATAAGAAACCTTAAATGCACGGAATAATCAACAAGAATAATACCGTCTCGGCAAGGGACACAACTATAACAAATCCTACACAAGTGTATAATCCAACATAAAGTTCCCGATTGATCAACTACTTAATAATACTCGTAACCAAAAATTTCCATCAAATGAATAGCTAACAAATTGATACCAAACCCGTAAACACAGTAAAATCCAATAAATACCATAAATTTGCAAATATCTGACTCACGGTCATGCTCGACAACAACATATAAGTACTCGTAACCTCACCTATACGTTGATCATTGAATAAACACGCAGCAATTAGGACTCAATACCTATTCCCTCAAGCTAAGGTTAGGCCAAACACTTACCTCAACTCCAATGATCCAAATCAAGCCTCAAGCACCGCGTTTCCTTTCGAACTTGACTCCAAATCAATCGTATTTAGACATAATTGACTCAATAACTTCTATACAATTCAATTCCAGTGCTTAATTATAAATTTCCCAACATTCTACCCAAAAATCCAAAATCGACCCCGGGCCCGCTTGGTCAAAACATGAGGTTCGGACCAAAACCCGATCACCCATTCACCCACGAGCCCGAATATATAAATTTGTTTTGAAATCCGACCCCAAAACGAGGTCAAATTCCCAAATAATCAAAAAGCCCTAAATTTACCCAAATCCCTAATTTTCTACAATTAATCTCATGTTTTTAGGCCTAAAATCTAATGGGTGTTAATAAAAATGGAGCAAAACGAGTCAAAGATTACTTACCTAAGAGATTATGGTGAAGAGGTCTCCCAAGAATCGCCCAGGAGGTGTAGAGAAGAAAAAGTTTGGGAAAATGGTGAAAATCCCGTAACTATTCTGTTTTTGGACAATTTAAATAACTGGGCGAATTTCTTCTTCGCGTTCGCGGGCCCCCGGCCGCGTTCGCAAAGAGTTAACTTATTATACCTACGCGATCGCGTGTCCATGGCCGCGTTCGCGAAGGTTTAGCATTCCAGGCTTACGCCATCGCGTTCCCACGGCGGCGCTCGCGAAGGGTTTTAGCTACCCTGCCCCCCAAACCTCCATTGAACTATGCGATCGCGACATATTGGGGGTTTTCGAGTAGAGCAGAGGACCTAAGTCTCTGTGTTCGCACCCTGCTCCCAGACTTACTTATCGTGATCGCATGCATTGCACCGCGATCGCGAAGGTCAAAAGACCTGGACACCAGATACAACAGCAAAAACCAGATGTTTACCAAGTTTCAACACCCCGACGCCTATCTGAAGCACACCCGAGCCCTCGGGGCTCAAAACCAATGATGCACACAACTTCTACAACATCCTACGGACTTTTTTGTGTAATCAAATCACCAAAATAACATCATAACCCTCAAAATCAATGAAAATTCTCAAAACTTCCACAACTTTCAAATTTTGCATTTAGGGTCCGAATCACGTCAAACGAATTCCGTTTCTTACCAAACTTTAAAGAAAACACATATAAATCATATCGAACTTGTACTGGGCTTCGGAACCATAATACGGGCCCGATACCACAGCTTTCACATAGAACTTTATTTTCAAAATCTCTTGTATTTTTAAGAAAACAAATTCTTTTAAAAATTCATTTCTCGGACTTGGGACCTCGGCATTCGATTCCGGGTATACGCCCAAGTCCCATATTTTCCTACGGACTCTCCGGGACCATCAAATCACGGGTTGGGGTCTGTTTAACAAAAATGTTGACCAAAGTCAACCTTATTCAAATTTCAATACAAAAACATCATGTTTATCCGTTTTTCACACCAAAGCTTCCCGGCTACACACCCGGGCTGTGCACGCAAATTGAGGTGAGATAGAAAGAGGTTTTCATGACCTCGGAACGCAAATTTAGCTAGAAATACATGGGATGAACTTCTGGGTCATCACAATCTCCACCTCTAAAACAAACGTTCGTCCTCGAACGGACATAGAAAGGTACCTAAATCTGAGAAAAGATGGGGATATCGGCTCCTCATATCGGGCTCGGACTCACAAGTAGCTTCCTCTATAGGATGACCTCTCCACTGAACACGAATCAAAGGATAACTCTTTGATCTCAACTGACGAACCTGTCGGGCTAATATGGCAACTGGCTCCTCCTCATAAGTCAAATCCTTGTCCAATTGGACACCGCTGAAGTCTAGCACATGAGATGGATCAGAAAGACACTTCGGAAGAATAGATACAGTAAACACCGGATGCACAGCTGATAAACTCGGTGGTAAAGCAAGTCTGTAGGCCACCTCTCCTACCTTCTCAAGAATCTCAAATGGACCAATGTACCTAGGGCTCAACTTGCCTTATTTTCGAACCTCATCACGCCCTTCATGGGCGACACCCGAAGCAATACCCGGTCACCAACCATGAATGCCAAATCACGAACTCTACGATCTGTATAACTCTTTTGTCTTGACTGAACTGTGCGAAGTCTATCCTGAATGATATTCACCTTATCCAAGGCATCCTGGACTAACTCAAAACCCAACAATCTATCCTCTTCGGGCTCGAACCACCTAACTGGCGACCGACATCGCCTACCATACAATGCCTCATAAGGAGCCATCTGAATGCTCGACTGATAGCTGTTATCGTAGGCAAACTCAGTGAAAGGAAAAAACTGGTCCCATGAACCTCTAAAGTCAATGACATATGCCCGCAGCATATCCTCCAAGATCTGAATAGTACGCTTGGACTACCTGTGCATCTGAGGATGAAATGATGTGCTCAACTCAACCCGTGTGCCCAACTCACGCTGAAATTCTCTCCAGAAATGGGAGGTAAACTGAGTACCTTGATCAGAAATAATAGACACGGGCACACCATGCAAGCGAACAATCTCCCTGATGTAGAAATGAAGTGTGCTGACTTGGTCAGCCTATCCACAATGACCCACGTCGCATCCAACATCCTCTGAGTCCGTGGGAGCCCAACTACAAAATCCATGGTAACACGCTCCCACTTCCTCTCGGGAAGCTCAATTTGCTACATCAAACCACTGGATCTCTGGTGCTCGTACTTAACCTGCTGACAATTCAAGCACCGAGCTACATATGCCACAATATCTTTCTTCATCCTCTGCCACCAATAATGCCGCCGCAAACCCTGGTACATCTTTGCGGCGCTCGGATGAATGGAATACCGGGAACTATGGGCCTCTTGCAATATCAACTCACGAATACCATCAACATCAAGCACACAAATACGACCCTGCATCCTCAAGACTCCATCATCATCAACTGTGACCTACTTGGCACCTCCGTGCCGAACCGTATCTCTAAGAACATATAAATGACGATCATCATACTGCCGGTCTCGAATATGATCAAACAATGAAGAACGGGCCACAATATAAGCTAAGACACTGCCAGTCTCTGAAACATCCAATCTCATGAATCGAATGGCCAAGGCCTAAACATCTAAAGCAAGCGGTCGCTCCCCCGACCGGTATATAAGCAAGACTACCCATGCTGGCTGACTTCTGGCTCAAAGCATCGACCACCACATTGTCCTTTACCAGATGATAAAGAATGGTAATGTCATAATATTTCAACAGCTCTAACCATCTTCTCTACCTCATATTCAACTCTTTCTGGTTGACAAGGTACTGCAAACTCTTGTGATCCGTGAATACCTCGCATGACACACCATATAGATAATGCCTCCAAATCTTCAACGCATGGACAATGGATGCTAACTCTAAATCATGAACTGGATAGTTCTTCTCATGAACCTTCAACTGACGAGAATCATAGGTTATAACATTGACATCTTGCATCAACACTGCACCAAGTCCCACCCGTTAACCATCACAATGCATTGTATTTGGCCCTGGACCTGTGGGCAAAACTAACATCAGTGATGTGGTCAAGGCTGTCTTGAGCTTCTAAAAGCTCGCCTCACACTCATCAGACAACCTGAACTGGGCACCCTTCTGAGTCAAGCTGGTTATCGGGGCTGCAATAGATGAAAAGCCCTTCACAAACCGGCGATAATAACCTGCTAAGCCCAAAAAGCTCTGAATCTCTGTAGCTGAGGTGGGTCTAGGCCAATCTCTGACTGCTGAAATCTTCTTGTGATCCACCTGAATACCCGCTGCCGGCACCGCATGACCTAGAAATGCAACCGAACCCAGAGTTTAGAGGATGACTCAAAGGTGCTGCTCGTGCTACTCTCGGCTGCGGGAGTATATAAATATATCATCAATGAAAACAATAACAAACGAGTCCAAATAGGGCCTGAACACTCGGTTCATCAAATCCATAAAAGGAGCTGGGGCATTTGTTAACCCAAATGACATCACCAAGAACTCATAATGCCCATACCGAGTGCGAAAGGCTGTCTTAGGGACATCAGACACCCTAATCTTCAACAGATGGTAGCCATATCTCAAGTAAATCTTGGAAAACACTGTGGCACCCTAAAGCTGGTCGAATAAATCATCATTCCTCGGCAAGGGATACTTATTCTTGATAGTAATCTTGTGTAATTGCAAATAGTCAATACACATTCTCATCGTGCCATCTTTCTTCTTAACAAACAACACTGGAGCCCCCCAAGGAGAAACACTAGGCCTGATAAAGCCTTTAGCAAGCAAATCCTGTAACTGATCCTTCAACCCTATTAACTCTGGCGGGGCCACACGATATGGCTTTGTAGAAATGGGTTGAGTTCCCGGAGCCAAATCAATGCAAAAGTCAATATCCCTATCGGGTGGCAAACTCAACAGGTCAGCAGGGAATACCTCTGGAAACGCACGAACAATGGGCACAAACTCCATAGGAGGAACCCCAGCACTAGAATCACGAACATAAGCCAAATAAGCCAAACAAAACTGAAGAATCTCTACTGCAAACGGAAACCGTACTTGTAATGACTGCATCAGAGGCCTCAACCTCATGCCTGGCAGGAATAGCATAGCATCAGAGCTGATCCCCATCAATCTGAACATCATTGGGTCTACCTACTACGGGACATGTCCTCCACCTCTAACTATCTGGCCTCCACCTTTGGCACATCGACCTCCACCCCTAGCTGGCTGAGGGGGTAGGGTTGCACCTGGTACAGGAATCATAGCACGGGAACCCTGATACTGAGAACCACTAGAACCTCGGGGGAAAAACCTTGAAATGTGCCCCATACCACCGCAAGTATAGCAAGACCTCTGCTGCTACGATTGTTGACCCTGAAACTCTCCTTGTCGACCAGAATAACCACCCTGGAAGCTCTAAAGCGGCGGTGTACTGATAGGAGCTGATGGTGTACTGTGGGATACCTGAAGTGCCGAGTGGAATGGTCTAGGAGGATGACATCTGCTAAAGGAATCCCTGCCCCCAAATGAGGCACCACTGAATTGAACGAAATAATGAGGCCTCTTGTTAGACCCCTGACCACTACCCTGTGATAAGACCATCTCAATCCGCCTTGCCACATTGGCCGCCTCCTGAAATGAAATATTTGTACCTGTCTCTCTGGCCATCTGAAGTCTAATAGGCTGAGCTAGCCCCTCAATAAACATCCTCACCCTCTCTCTATCTATGGGGAGTATCATGATAGCATGTCGGGCCAAAGTGATAAACCGGGCCTCATACTATGTGACTGTCATAGAGCCCTACTGGAGACACTCAAATTGCCTCTGAAGATCCTCTCTTTGGGTAACTGGCAGAAACTTCTCCAAGAACAACTCGGAGAACTGAGCCATGGATCTACCTCGACCTCTTGTATGGCCTCGACCTCTAGTACGAGCTGCAATGGAAAGACCAGGCTGCTGATCGGTAGATGAGGAAGCACGTGTTCTCTCCATCTAGGAGATAATAGAATAGAAACTCAGTTAGCATTTAGAACTCAAACCGCACGACATAGAAGAAATATGGGAAGTTATTCCTAACTTTGCAGCCTTTGGGGGATATGTACAGACGTCTCCATACCGATCCCTCAGACTCTACCAAGTTTTTCCGTGAATTGTGAGACCTATACAACCTAGTTCTCTGATATCAACTTGTCACGACCTGAAATCCCTCTGTCAGGATCGTGATGGCGTCTAACGTTGAACCCGCTAGACAAGCCAACATTGAAGATTATTACAACTTATTTCCTTTATTATTTAATCATTCAAAAGTGAAATACAATAACAAGTAGAGATAAGGTGCAGAAGAAACGAAATATATCAACGTAAGTGCATAGTTATCAAAATCCATAATACAACCCCAAGAAAGTGGTACCATAATTTCATGGACTACCTAAGAATACTGAAAACAATGGTCTGAATAAACAAGTACTATTGTCTCCGAAATGCAAAGAAAAGACAGAATAAGGAATGATATAGGAGGTGAAGCCAAGGCCTGGGGATGCCTGCATGACTACCTCAATGTCGCCTGATGGATTGAAGGAAGCCTCCTAAATTAGTGTCCATTGGGTTCGGTGTCGGGATCTGCACAACATAAAGAAGTGCAGGTGTAGCATCAATACAACTGACCCGATGTACTGAGTAAGTGCCGAGCCTAACCTCGGGGAAGTAGTAACGTGGCTAGGACATGACAAACAATAACACCTGTGCAGTTTAAATAAATATAATAGGAAATAACAACAAGAAATATACAGTAGGTACAATAACGGGGAAACATGCTGGGGAAAAGGGATAACAACTACTGAAATGATGGGACGAACAACAGTCTAAATATCCAGAAATAATAACGAAAAATAACAACACGAAATAAAAAAGTGAAAGGAAACGGCACAGAATGTCCCCTCGTGCATAATATAGCATAACACGGCACGGAATGTCCCCTCGTGCATAACAACATAAAATATGGCACGACATGTCCCCTCGTGCATAATATAGCATAAGACGGCACAAAATGTCCCTTCGTGCATAACAACATAAAATATGGCACGAAATGTCCCCTCGTGCATAAAACATCACAACCACGGCACGGAATGTCCCCTCGTGCATATATATATCATCAACACGGCACAGAATTTCCCCTCGTGCATAATAATCATAAACACGGCACAAAATGTCCCCTCGTGCATAAACAACATAAACATGGCACAGAATGTATCCTCGTGCATCACGGCATAAAGTATGGCACATAATGTCCCCTCGTGCATAACAATATAAAATATGACAGTTTGCATGAAATCAACAATAAAAAACGTTAAATGCATGGAATAATCAACAAGAATAATACCGTCCCCGCAAGGGACATAACTATAACCAATCCTACACAAGTGTATAATCCAACATAAAGTTCCCCGACCGATCAACTACTCAACAATACTCATAACCAAGAATTTCCATCAAATGAATAGCTAACAAATGGATACCAAACCCGTAAACACAGTAAAATCCAATAAACATCATAAAATTGCAACTATCCGACTCACGATCATGCTCGACAACAACATATAGGTACTCGTCACCTCACCTATACGTTGATCATGGAATAAACACGCAGCAATTAGGACTCAATACCTATTCCCTCAAGGTAAGGTTAGGCCAAACACTTACCTCGACTCCAATGATCCAAATCAAGCCTCAAGCACCGGTTTTCCTTTCGAACTCGACTCCAAATCAATCGTATCTATACATAATTGACTCAAGAACATCAATAAATTCTAAACAATTCAATTCCAATGTTTAATTATAGATTTCCCAACATTATTCCCAAAAATCCACAAATCGACCCCGGGCTTGCTTGGTCCAAAAATCCACGAGCCCGAATATATAAATTGTTTTGAAAACCGACCCCAAAACGAGGTCAAATTCCCAAACAATCAAAAAGCTCTAACTCTACCCAAATCCTTATTTTGCTACCATTAATCTCATGTTTTAGGCCTAAACTCTAATGGGTGTTATTAAAAATTGAGGAAAACGAGTCAAAGATTACTTACCTAAGAGATTATGGTGAAGAAGTCTCCCATGAATCGCCCAAGAGGTGTGGAGAAGAAACGTTTTGAGAAAAATGGTGAAAATCCCGTAACTATTCTGTTTTTGGAATATTTAAATAACTAGGCGAATTTCTTCTTCGCATTCGCGGTCCTCTGGACGCGTTCGCGAAGAGTTAACTTATTATACCTACGCGATCGTGTGTCCATGGCCGCGTTCGCGAAGGTTTAGCATTCTAGTCTTACGCGATCGCGTGCCCACGACAACGTTCGCGAAGGGTTTTAGCTACCCAGTTGTTACGACCAAAACTGGAGGATCATGACTAGCACCCGGGCCATACTTGTCGAGCACCAATGTACATTTTATCTAACCTTATTATTATCTTTAAGGGATAACGAGATCAATATAAATGTTAGATATGAATCATGAACATACATCACATGGGATGACAAGATTGCTAAGAAACTACATAAAAGGTACGAGCTACAACGTTGCCATGAAAGACTATACAACAAAAATTATCCAACAACGCATACCAAACTATACATGAGTTGACACCTGTCTATGAGCCTCTAAAGGAGCATAAGTAATGCAACCTAGCCGGAACAGGGCCCCGACATACCCATAACATCTATAACAAAAATGCATACCAAGACCACGACAAGTCCGGAGAAGGGATCTCGCTTATAACCGCTGAACTGGAAATCCTATTATGGTGGGGGAGCTGTGTCTACCTGTCTATCGGGACCTGTAGCACGACATGCAGCATCCACAAATAAAAGGACGTCAGTACGAATAAAGTACTTAGTATGTAAGGCAGGAAAGGATAAAACACAACAGTAATGTAAAGAGAGATGTAGGAGATGAAACCTGTAGCATCTGAGTGTTTCTAAGAGACAGTAACATGAAATGCATGATACATATATACACATAATCTTTTAAAAGCATCCGCCTCTGTGGGCATCATCATCATCATAGAACATTCGCCTTTGTGGGCATCATCATCATCATATCATACCCGGCCTCAAAAAGGACTCGGTAAACCCAATTGATCAGTGGTTGCACAATAGGTTCCATACCCGGCCGACTATAGCGCGACTCGGTAGAGTAAAATAGCTATATATATATATATATATAATGCATGTAGGACTCATTGGAATCATATTCTGAACCTTTCGGAGCGACATAAGGTCGACATTCGCCGTACATGTTATTAGGGACGATACTATACTCTAGTAACTGTATTTCATAGCATTCCAATGTGATTCATCTTATGGGGGTATTCTAATCCTGTACAGTTCATGAAATACTTTTTCTCAAAATCATTACTCAATCAAAGGTCTAAACGTCATCCTCTTATCATTTATCACAATTACACCCTTACTTTACTATTATGCTAGCATTTTATCTCTTCTAATTGCTCCTAGTTTTAAACTCCTTTGAGTTCACTCATGCTATACTGAGCTTTTTATAAATGTATGGAAACCATTAGCTCTCTTGTTGTGATGGGTTTAATCCCGAGGAATTACCTATTTTCGTCACCTTCTCACTCAAATTTTCTTATCCTTACTCCTGCCTAGCTAAAACCTTGTTGCTCTACAATACTTTAGCTTGCGACCTACGCACATCTACTTATATTACTCCAAACCTTACTTTCATCATGTTAGCACCATAGATTTCCTTTCACGCCTTCTCAGTTGTCTTAAATGTAAACAATTACTTTTCCTGGCCGTTCTGCCACTTTCTACATGGATACTTGGCCTATCTTAGTGCCCACGAATACGGGGGTTCCCTGTAACTCATATGATATCAATTATCAACTTTTGATTGATTTTTTTTTCTTCTTCAGTTCATTAGTTACGATAGGTGCCACTTTCTTATGGAGTGCATATAACATTATAGTGATACTGTTGTTACAAGACCTTTTCTACTTTAGGTCACTATGCTTATGTTGAAGCCTGCTTCCTTATTTCCTCAGCTAGTCTCTCGTTGTAGTACCTAGGGAAGAACATTTAACTCTTATAAAGCTGAGACCTTATTACATTGTATATCCCACGGTATTTATGATGTTCTTACTCGTCTACATTATCGTTAGTTACTTACCTCCACGCCCTTGTGCTTGTAGGGTTTCTTCTGAATTGAAATTTCAATTGTCTCCATTGTGGCACTATCTTTTATTTTCTTAACACTTATATTGTACCTTCTACTACCCCAACTCCTATCTGAATATTTCTCGAGGATTACCATTTTGTATCTAAGACACTGAATTTCCTATGCTGGGTTTCACTACGTTTATCTTGCATGATCTACTGATTTGCCTATATCCTCCTATCTAGCCATAACTAGGCTCTTCCTGAATAAACTACTCACTACTCATTGGTCCACTCTCATATCTTTATTTTATGTAACGACTCTTGGGTTATGTCCTTTGTCTTAACATACCTCTTGTACGGGATCCTTATGTGTCAAGTATTCATTCCCACTTATATATCAATATCATCGAGTGCGAAACCCTTATTGATTCTCCCCAACATCATGCTTGCATAATTTTCTGGAGTTATATTGTATCTGTAGGATATGAATAACTGCAATCTTATTCCTTTCACCTTTTTACCACATTCTTCCTTTACCATTCGATATTTACCTTTTCATCTTTGTCATTTTGTTTCTACATCTTCACAGACATTACTTGCCTTGCGGTAACCCTTCTATACCAGGTATAATTGAATTTCGTACACACAAGGGTGACACGTAGTATAAATGGCACATTTAGTCCCTTAAGCTTAACTCTGCTCATAGTTTTTGCTTTAGGTAAGCGTCTTCGTGAATGACCTTTAAAGGTTATTCCTCTATTGTTCATTCTATTATTGTCGAAACACTATCTTTGAAAGGATTTCGACTATTACCAATTCCTTTGATCCATAATTCATGTTCGATTTTTTTTCTTGTTTACTATTCCATACTAATTTCTATTACTTGGGGGTCTAACTTTTCCTTATGGTAATCATGTGAGAGTCACCAACTCATTTCTCGAAATAAGGGTATGGATTTATGGCTTATACTTTTGTATTGTCTCAAGGCCAGTCTCCTCTCATTTTTTTTCTTCACTTGACTATAAACTTTATCATTATACCATATTTTGATTTATCGCTATCACTCATTTATCACCTCTTACTCATAATGATTCATTTACTCTCTTCTTATTCTCATGCTAATAGCTCTGTCTATCGCCATATGATAATGAATTTAACATGACGTTATTTCACATTTAGCTCCCCCTACTTCATATCACTGGCTCTTCGGGACGCCTAACATTCTTTTTTTTTTACTAGCGGCTGGAGTCATACTAAGGCGAATATTTATCCCTTCTAGGATCCTAGTGCCTATCTTCTAAAATTTCTGAATATTCTAGTATTCATATCTGATTGTTCTATTCTAGAGTGACCATATGACTATCTCCAAATGAGAACTATTTCCATGTTCTCCACTACCCTTCAAAAATGTTAAATAATGATAACAATCTATCCATAATTTTCGGCTACTCTAACCCCAGCTGGATCCTGATATCCTATCCTTCTCTTAAATTATTTCAGTTAGCTCCCATTGGGCATAATTGAGATTGGTATGGACAATTGTAGATATCTCTGTTACCATTGAAATCAACTAAAAAATGCTTATAGATTTCTGCCAGAGTTATAAATACTGATAATATTTATTAACTAGGTACCTCGTACCCTTCTTTATATTGCTTCTTTTACTTGCTAAAACTCGTATCTACCTTCTGATTCTCTTATTTATTTATTTTACCATATGGGTAGATAGATATTCTTTCCTTAGAGCTCCTTATTAAGAAACTAACGCATCTTAGTACACACATGATATGCTAAAGCCCTCACATTTACTCATCATAAGCATGATGCAAAATTGAGTTCCTCTAACTCAACTCTTCCACAACCACATTGCAATCTCTTAACCTCCATCTTTCTATATGTATGCATCATTGTTTTATAAATAAGATAGAATTGAGGAAATTGAGTTCTTACGATTGAGCTCTACCACACGATCTAGCGTAAGAAGAAAGAGTAACAGTCTTAAATGCCCTGTAGCCTCTTGCTTATAAGTGTGCTACACAACACACCCATAAACAATACTCTACTAGACACGGCTCATAGACAAACCCTAGGACAGAACTGCTCGGATACCAAGTTTGTCACGACCCAAACTGGAGGATCCATGACTAGCACCCGGGCCATACTTGCCGAGCACAAATGTACATTTTATCTAACCTTCTTATTATCTTTAAGGGATAACGAGATCAATATAAATGGTATGTATGGATCATGAACATACATCACATGGGATGACAAGATTTCTAAGAAACTACATAAAAGGTACGAGCTAAAACGTTGCCATGAAAGACTATACAACAAAAATTATCCAACAAGGCATACCAAACTATACATGAGTTGACACATGTCTATGAGCCTCTAAAGGAGCATAAGTAATGCAACATAGCCGGAACAGGGCCTCGACATACCCATAACAGCTATAAAAAAATGCATACCAAGACCACGACAAGTCCGGAGAAGGGATCTCGCCTATAACCGTTGAACTGGAAAGCCTATTGTTGTGGGGGAGCTGTGTCTACTTGTCTATCAAGATTTGCAGCACGACATGCAGCGTCCACAAATAAAAGGACGTCAATACGAATAAAGTACTTAGTATGTAAGGCAAGAAATCATAAATAAGAATAGTATTGTAAAGAGAGATGCAGGAGATACAACCTGTAGCATCTGAGTGCTTCTATGAGACAGTAACATGAAATGCATGATACATATATACATATAATATTTTTAAAACATCCGCCTCTGTGGGCATCATCATCATAGAACATTCGCCTCTGTGGGCATCATCATCATCATATCATACCCAGCCTCAAAGAGAACTCAGTAAACCCAACTGATCAGTGGTTGCACAATAGGTGCCATACCCTGCCGACTATAGCGCGGCTTGGTAGAGTAAAATAGCTACATATATATATATATATATATATATATATATATATATATATATAATGCATGTAGGACTCATTGAAATCATATTATGATTCTTTCGGAGTGACGTAAGGTCGATATTCTCCGTACATGTTATTAGGATTAACTCTTCATCAAGAATCTTATAATAATCAGGAAGTACCAANGTTCCATAAGAAGGGAAACAATGTATGTACTACTAGCTTCTAAGAGTATAGTATCGTTGGAAGCTCGTTCATTTCATTATGTACAATCAGAGTTGTGCCAAAGAAGGAAAGGAATAGCCTCACATACCTTTTATACACTGTCCCAACCTCAAGCTACGCAAATTTCACAACTCCTTAATATACAATAAGAGAAGCGACACTATCGTTATCGTTTAAGCGTCATAACTATTATGTATCGACCACAACCTATTATACGATGAAACGGACAGAACCTCCCCTATTTATATGACTTTACACAAGTCAAAAAAATCACCTAACAGCCCAAAAAACATCAATAATAATCACATTGAGCCTCCCAAAACAGTCCACACACAACGTAATCACTTCACACATAAGACGACCACGGTAGTCGTGTCAAACGGCTCGGAAATGTTACAACGAAAGACCAGCTCAAAACCATACATATATATGGTGTTTATACACACCCTTCCTCATCCAAAACTCCACAAAAAAGTAGTAAAACACGCAGCCCAACAGCAACACAAAACAGTCCGCTACAAGTCAAATAACTCGAACTCACGGCTTCCGATCACCGCCCTATGAGTTCTAACTATTAGGAAACACATTTATCAAACTTCCTTGATATTTAAACCCTTAAATACAGATATTAGAGGTTTCTTAACTATGAAGTAACTTCAAAAACTTTAACTACAAAGAAAAAGAAGAGGCGGTATAATGACACTTACGTCTTAGGGATCGTTTTGATGTTATTGCTTCTCGATTTCATGCCCGGGATGATATTCTTCTTTGAAACCCTAGTAGATATCTTGAGGTTATGTTTATGGGTGTTCTCTGGTCGTTTTATGCATAATAATGAAGAGAAAGCCGACCTAATTTTTATATATATCAAGTTTGGAAAAGTCAAAAAGGTGCTAGCTTGGCACCCTAGGATTGGTCCATCTTCCGACGCCTATATCTTTTTATCTGATGGCGTATGAACGAACGGTTAAGAGAATTGGAAACTAAATTACAAGACCTTCAATTTGGTATATAATATGTCCCAATAAGACCTCATATGATACATGAAATGTATTGCTCAAAAAGCTCTAGTGATCCACCTACTTGTCACTTATGATGTCTGCGCAGTCTCGCGAAATTGCAAATATCTCTCATGTCCTCTGTTTTATCGATGAACGGTTTAATGCGTTGGAAACTAGACTCAAAGATCTTCCGTTTGGTAGGTAGATCATCCCCTATTTCCAAGTATATCGGGAGAAAATCGTAATTAAATTTGACCTAATTTTAAGCACATTGTGAGTGTAACTTGTGAAGACCTTTGCCAACTTTTGTTCCACCACTTGCTAGTCTTCAAAACGTAGAACACAACTATCATACGATAAAAATTAACTTATAGAATAACCTCCTTATCATGTAATGATCCATAGTCTCACCTTAAAGTACATGTTATAACATTCCAAACTCGTCGACTTTTGACGAAACTTATCTTCTTCAATTGGTTTAGCTTCTAAGCTTTCCAACCCTCTTGGTACTCATTATTCATGATCTTAAATATTTGTAACCTCCAACGTAACATGATTAACTTACTTTATATTCCATCAAATAGAATTTTGTTTCTGAGCCTACATCAATTGACTTACAATGTACTCTCACGTACGAAAACATTGGGTGTAACACCAGCCCCCCAGACCTCCATTGAACCATGCGATCGCGACATGTTGGGTGCGTTCGCGTAGAGCAGAGGACCTAAGTCTTTGTGTTCGCATCCAGCCCCCTGCGTTCGCGAAAGACACCCCCCCCCCCCAGACTTACTCATCGCGATCGCATGCATTACACCGCGATCGCGAAGGTCAACAGACCTGGAAATCAGATACAACAGCAAAAACCAGATGTTTACCAAGTTTCAACACCCCGACGCCTACCTGAAACACACCCGAGCCCTCGGGGCTAAAAACCACACAACTTCTACAACATCCTACGGACTTTTTTGTGTAATCAAATCACCAAAATAACTTTCAAATTTTGCATTTAAGGTCCGAATCACGTCAGAATCTAAGAGTGTGATATTGTATGCAGGTGTGGTGGAGGAGGACGAGGCGGGTGGTGTAGTAGTATCCATTGATGTTTATTATTAAAGAAGGGAAGATAATTAGGATTAAGGTGTTGGAATAGAAAGATGAAAGGGTTTCGACGGTTATGACTTGAGGAAGATAAGTGAATGATGATTTAGAGAAGTGAGGATGATGGGATTTTAAAGGGAATGGGTATTTAATATATAACGGGTGTATTTTGGGTCAAGAAGAAGTCTAATCAGTGTTGTAAGTGTCAATTAAAACTGACGGTTACGACTAGCCTATTTTCTAGGCTTCTTAATTAGATCGGACTTTTTTGGGTAGACGGAACTGGTTCAAAAATAGGATAAAGACTAGATTTTGAAAAGATCTAGTTTTAGATGGAATTCCGCTCATGACTACTATTAGTATATCAAAAGGTGTATAGTGGAGAACACATACCTCGCATGTCAGATGAACCAGCACTGATGAACCAGGTTCAACATGTAAGAAACATGGAAAAAGAGTATGTTGTTTACAGTATGAGACTGAGCAACGATTATTCTGATTATTTACACAAATTTCAGAATTCCTAGCCAAAAAATATATTTTTTCATTTTCTTTTGTTTTTCATTTTTATTTTGAACTTGTTCAGTTAGGTGATCTTTATCATCCCTAACTCTAACATGTTCCTTTCAAAATGTTCTCTACTTAGTGCTTTAGTAAAGATGTCAGCAATCTGTTTATCAGTAGCACAAAATTCAATAGAGATCAATCCATTCTCATAGTTATCACTTAAGAAATGGTGTCTAACATTTATGTGCTTTGTTCTTTTATGATGAACGGGGTTTTTTGTCATACTGATAGCACTAGTGTTATCACAAAAGATAGGTACACATACAAGCTCTATGCCAAAATCCATCAATTGTTGTTTCATCCATAATAACTGAGCACAACATGACGCTGCAACCACATACTCAGCCTCAACAGTAGATAGAGCTACCGAATTTTTATTTTTAGTGGCCCAAGAGAGACATGAGACCATAAAGTGTTTCATACCTGAGGTGCTCTTTTTATCTACTAAAAAGCTTTCATAGTCAGAATATGCATATCCCACAAGATCAAAGTTACTACTTTTAGGATACCAAAGACAGAGGTTAGTGGTGCCTTTTAGGTATTTGAAGACTCTTTTCGCTGCAGTTAAGTGGGATTCCTTTGGATTAACTTGAAATCTTGCACAAAGCCCTACGCTGAAAATAATGTCAGGTCTACTGGTAGTAAGATGCAGTAATGAACCAATCATCCCTCTATACAACTTTTGATCGACAGATGAACAAGGTTCATCTACGTCTAGTTTTGTGGCTGTCGCTATAGGAGTGTCAATTTATTTTGAGTCTTCCATTTTAAATCATTTAAGAAACACTTCACATATTTTTGTTGATGGATCATAGTTCTATTTGAATTTTTTTTAATTTGTAAGACTAAAAATAAATTAAGCTCACCCATCATGCTCATTTCAAATTCACTCCCCATTAGTATAACAAATTCTTTACTTAGCTTTTCAGAAGTTGCCCCAAAGATTATGTCATCTACATATATCTGCACTACCAAGAGATCTTTACCTTTTCCCTTCAAGAATAAAGTGTTTTCAATTTTACCTCTCTTGTAGTCATGCTCAAGCAATAATTTTGATAGCCTTTCATACCATGATCTTAGAGCTTGCTTGAGTCCATACAGTGTTTTGTCAAGTTTGTACACATGATCATGATTCTCCTTGTGTTGAAACCCCGGAGGTTGCTTGACAAACAATTATTCTTTAAGATAACCTTTCTGGAAGGCACTCTTGACATCCATCTGGTGAAGGGTGAATTCAATGTAAGCAGCAAAGGCTACGAGGAGCCTAATTGCTTCCAATCTTACCATAGGTGAAAAGGTTTCATCATATTTTATGCCTTCCTCTTGACTATATCCTTGAACCACCAATCTTGCCTTGTTTCTTATAACTGTTCCATCTTCATCAAGTTTGTTTCTTAAGACCCTCTTTGTTCCAATCACCAATCTATCAAAGGGTTTAGGTACCAGATGCCAAACTTGACTCCTTTCAAATTGGTTGAGTTATTCTTTCATTGCATGTACCCAATCTGCATCTTGTAGAGCTTCAACAACATTTTTTGGTTCAATCAAGGATAGAAAAGCATCAAAAGAACACAAATTTTTCAAAGAGGATCTGGTTATGATTCCAAATGTTGGATCATTTATAATGTTCTCAATGGGGTGAGAAATTTGGTATCTGTGTGGTTTTACAACTATCTGGTTATAACTTGAAGATCCTACAGTGCCTTGTTGCTGTGGAACTAGATCATGTACATGTTCCAATGAGGTTTGAGAATTAGTTTGTTGTTCTGTTCCCCCTGTCATGTTTCCGTAGATGGATGAACCAGTTCCATCACATGTTCCTTCCTCCAGTGTTGCTTCAATTTTTTTTGAGTTTCTTACCAGCCCAATTCTTCATCTTCTTGTTTTTGTCTCTCAGAGAGAATGTTAGTTTCATAAAAAATAAAATGTACACTTTATTCAACACACATAGTTCTTTTATTATACACTTTATAAGCCTTACTATGTGAAGAATATCCCAAGAATACTCCCTTATCACTTCTGGGATCAAACTTACCTAGGGAGTCCTTGCCATTATTGTTCACATAGAACTTACAGCCAAATGCTCTAAGATGGGATACATTGGGATTTATCCCTTTAAGTAACTCCTAGGGAGTCTTCTCTATGAATGGTCTAGTCATGCACCTATTTATGATATAGCATGAAGTATTTATAGCTTTTGCCTAGAAGCTGTGAGGTAGTTTACTAGAAAGAAGCATGGTCCTAGCCATATCTTCAAGTGTCTTATTCTTTCTTTCAACCACTCTATTTTGTGGTGGAGTTCTAAGGGCAGAAAAGTTATGATCTATCACATGCTCATCCCAAAATTTAGCAAATTTGGCATTTTCAAATTCAATGCCATGATCAGACCTAATTGATGCAAGTTGACTTCCTAATTGTTTCTGAATTTTTCTAATAAAGGAAGTAAACATGTCAAATGCTTCATCTTTAGATGTTAGAAACAGTGTCCAGGTAAATCTAGAATAGTCATCAACAAGCACCAATATATATCTTTGACCACCCCTGCTCAATTTTCTCATAGATCCATATGGACCAGTTCCATCATCCTGGTGGTACTTACCATTTTCTTAATTTTGAAAGAGGAACTTACCCGTTTCCCCCTTGCACAAGCCTCACAAACTTTGTCTTTCTTGAACTCAATGTTAGGGAGACATATCACTAAGTCCTTGGAGACTAATTTGTTGAGTTGACTTAGAATAGCATGACAAAGTCTTTTGTACCGAAGGAGGAGATCACTGTCCACCACACTCAAGCGTGTTAATTCATTCTCTGACAGTGTAGACAGATCTATAATATAAATATTGTTCACTCTTTTTCCCTGAAAAACAATCTTGTCAGTGATAAGATTTATTACAAAGCATTTTGTAGAAGTGAATGCTACCAGGTTACCTCTATCACACAGTTGTGAGACACTGATCAGGCTATATTTCAAATGTCACGACCCCAAATCCTAACAGGCCGTGATGACACCTATCATGGAACTAGGCTAGCTAACCAACACTTTACTACACATTGGTTCTTTTATAATAGTTCACAACACAATGATAAACAACAAGCATAGCAATAAAAATAAATTATTTAAATCTTAGCGCCCCAATAATAGTCTAAACAAAACCTAAACCTCCCAAGACTGGAGTCAATGATCATGAGCATCTAAAAGAAATAAATCTAACTCTACTAATGTCATAATAAATGTCTATGAATCAATTTCGAATACTAATCAAGGAAGGGAAATGGAGAAGCTGTGGACGCTGGACAGCTACCTCTAAATCCTGTAAAGCTGCTACAAATAATCAGAAACGACTACTGCTCCAAATCGGTACATGGATCTATGCACAGAGGCACATGGAGTATTTATGAGTATGCCAACTCAGTAGTAACGAAAATAAATCACAGTCTGAGAATTATAAAACACACAGTACAGATACATCAATTCAGAAAAGCCCGTAAAACACCAAGTCACCAGATAGTATTCATCAAATACATGAGTTCAAAAATCAGTTTCTAGAAATCCTTTGAAACAAGTGTAATATCAGTATATCTCAGCAAAATTCTCAGTAAAAAACAGTTGGAAAACGAAGTAAATCATAGTTCGAAAACTCAGTAAAATTATCATAAATCTGGCCCTTGGGCCAAAATCATTTCTCATAACAATTGCCCATCAGGCATCCTCACAATCACTCTGTATCAGCCCATCAGGCAATAATCATCACTCAGTATCAGCCTCGCGAGCAATAATCATCACTCAATAGGTACCTGCGTTCACTAGGGGTGTGTACAGACTCCGGAGGGGCTCCCAAGCGCTATAACAACATAGGCCTGAAAGCCTCTCACAATATAGGCCTGAACGACTCTCACAATATAGGCCTGAAAGCCTCTCACAATATAGGCCTGAAAGCCTCTCACAATATAGGCATGAAGCTCCCTCATATCCTCACAATATAGGCCTGAAAGCCTCACTCAGTCAGACATTCTCGATTTGTCCTTAGGCCATAACATATCGGGTTCTCGACCCAAAACTGTGTTTCATTCAAGAAATAGTATCAAAATACTCTGAGTGTCAAAATAATTTCACAGGAAAAGACTTAGTGAAAAATCATAACATATCAGTGAGGAAAATATAGTAAACACAACCTCAAGGGGTAAACAAGTCGGCATTAGGCCCCAAACATGGCTTACAACCCAAATCATATCAAGTATGTATAGTACTATTGGAAATAAGCTTTAAAAAGCCGTTTCACAACTCAATTGTCACGACCCAAAACCGATCCAGGTCGTGATGGCACCTAACGGCGAAGTTAGGCAAGCCAACGTACAACTATAACAATAAAAGTGCGGAATATAATCAACGGTATGGGGTAAGGCCGTAGAAATAAGTTGAGCCACAACTAGGCCCAATATATACAACCCCAAATTACCAACATAACTACAACAAGTGTGTGCCAGGACTAGTGTCACAGTGTCAACGGGCGGCTACATAGATACAACAGCAGAAATACATATACAAAATATACAAGCCGCAGTCTGGAACAAAAGACTGAGCAAAATGAAACTAGAAGGCTCCAGAGGTGCTGTTAGGA
>ML242272.1:0-68532 GCA_005239495.1 Nicotiana undulata
AAATTGACCCATGAGCTAAAATATTTTCAGCCCAACCCATTAATCTCTGGGCGGGTTGGGCGGATTAGATGGGTTTGAGCTCAAATTGCCACCCCTAAATTTCATGCTAGTACTAGCTATAGCTTATAAAGTTAGCTATTGATATTGACGGGGAACAATGGCATCTATTTTGGTGATTAACGAGCTTCAACAATTCAACTTAAAACGGGCAGTAAAGGTCGGAATGGAAACTAATGAGTGCCCATCAAACAGTCCCAGGTAACGGATGAAAATGTCTTAGTAATAATCTGAGGCTAATGATGACCTGATTATATTTATAGGATTTAACTTATATATACAGATATGTATAAAGAATATTCACAAAATGAGTGCATCGTACCTTATTTGTATACGGTCAAAATTGGGGAGCCCGATTTTAATACCACTATGGCACTCCACGCCCTATCTCGAGAAGCTCGAAGCAGAATTTGGAGTTTGACCCCGAGGTGCATCCCTCGAGGGAGCATGTCGAAGGTTTACTGTGGTCAACCTCGAGGCAAGGTAAAAATCGAAGGTCGTCATGGAAATACGAGAAATTCCCAAAGAGCACGTGGCTGGAGCTGACAAGTTCTGCAAGGATAGTACAAGTCCGTACTGAGCTACTAGACAGCTGTACCAATAGCATTTCCTTGTCATAATTAGACATGTACTATGTTAGGATTCCCCCCTCCTATATAAAGGGGACCCCTGTCATTTTGTAACACATATGAATATTCAATACAATAGAACATTCTCTGTTTTTCTTGCCTAAACGTGCTCAACAATTGCTTTGTAGACTTATTGCTCCTTATTTATTGTCTTCATTTATTTTTCTTCATTTATTGCTCATTATTAACTGCAAAAGGCCATCCTCGAGGCCCCCCAATATCATTGTTTCTTCATCGACCGCCCATTATTAATTGCCTTAACTCGACCTCGAGGCCCCTGCTCCAGTAAGCTCGAGCCCCCAACCTTGTGACAATCTTGGTTTGCATATCTTATTCTCTTTACTTACACTTAGCATCTATTGCCTAACAACTAGTATTAAAATAAATCACATATTTTTAGAACCACAAATCAAATATAATTGTTAAACCATTTTCAAGGTAAACAGTTTGGCGCCCACCGTGGGGCTAAAAATAATAGTGGTTGTTTTAGTGCTCGTTTTCTGAAAACACAAGTTATTTTTCACACTTATTCTTGTCCAAGAATCTTTTGATTTCAGGTAAAAAATGTCTAACTCAGTGAATGCACACGACAAAAACGATCTTGAACTTCATGGGGAGAACATTGCAGTTGCCTCAGGTGGCGGTGTACCACTGCAAAACCCTGGGATGGCACCAACACCAATCACCGTCGACGTGGGCTCACGCAGCGCTCAACATGTCGATATAAGCTCTCATATCGACGAAAGTGTGCGCGGGGAAAACCAACATGAAGCGCAGAGGACTCCAGCTCAGGAGGAAAGAGAAGTTAGCCTTCATGTCATTTCTGAGATGTTACAAGCACAACAAGTGGCTATTGCTCAGATGCAAAGTCAACAAAAAACTCCAAGCACAGCAGCATCGGAAACGGCTCCTCGAGTTGAGCAGGCGCCGAAAAGATCGAGTAACAACGGGTCAGCAGCAGACCCCGCCATAATGAAGATGCTCGAGGACCTCACAAAGAGGATTGAATCGGGAAAAAAGAAGATAGAAGCTAACGACAAAAAGGTGGAGACCTATAACTCAAGGGTCGATCAGATCCCAGGCGCACCCCTGATCCTGAAGGGTGTAGATTTAAAGAAGTTCATGTAGAAACCATTCCCATCGAGTGCGACTCCGAAGCCCATCCCGGAGAAATTCAGAATGCCCGATATTCCAAAGTATAACGGGATCACGGACCCCAATGAGCACATCACTACTTTCACTTATGCTGTAAAAGGAAATGACCTAAAGGATGACGAGATTGAATCCGTCTTGTTGAAAACATTTAGAGAAACACTGTCAAAGGGGTCCATGATGTGGTATCATAATCTACCCCCAAACACAGTGGATTTAATTTCCATGTTGGCAAACTCTTTTGTAAAGGCACATGCCGGTGCCATCAAGGTGGCTACGAGGAATTCCGACGTCTTCAAAATCAAAGAGAAATAAAACGAGATGCTAAGGGAGTTCGTATCTCGCTTTTAGATAGAGCGAATGGAATTACCGTCAGTCTCCGATGACTGGGTAGTTCAGGCCTTCATTCAAGTCTTGAATGAACAAAGCTCGATAACTTCGAAGCAGCTGAAGCAAAATTTGATCGAGTATCCCGTTTTAACTTGGATGGACGTGCACAACAGGTATCAATCAAAGATCAGGGTCGAGGATGACCAATTGGGAGCTCCCTCGGGCTCTGTATATCCTAGCAGGTTCTTAGCCAAGGAGTCGAGGTCTGCATAAAGGGAGTCGAGATCAAACAAGGAAAGATACCAGCCATATGTAGAAGAATCGAAGAAATGTCCCGAGGCGCAACATGCCCGAGGCGATCGAAGAATGGATCGAGGTCAAGGTTCTCGGGGACTCATGAGTAAAGTCGGGTTCGATAGGCACACGGGGCCAGTAGAGGTACCCCGGTTATCTGAGTACAACTTCAACATCGATGCCTCGGACATCGTATCGTCCATAGGTAAGATCAAATAAACTAGGTGGCCAAAACCCATACTGTCAGATTCTTCACAAAGGAACCCCAACTTGGTATGTGAATACCATGGCACTCACGATCATAGGACCGAGGATTGTAGATAGCTTCGAGAAGAGGTAGCCCGACTGATCGGCGAAGGGCACCTTCGAGAGTTCCTCAGCGACCGAGCTAAGAACAACCTTCGGGAAATAGATGCGAACAAGAAGAACAAACCGGAAGAAACGCAACACGTCATCCACAGGATCATTCGAGGAATCGACGTCCCACAGGGACCCATTTTCAAGCGAACAAAAGTATCTGTCACCAGGGAAAAGTGAACTCAGAGCTACGTACCAGATGATGCCCTTACATTCACCGAAGAGGACATCGAGACCTTGTCTCAGCCTCATAATGACGCACTAGTAATTTATTTTCTTTTAAATAAAGTTCAAATTAAACGTGTGCTCGTGGATCCAGGTAGCTCGGCCAACATAATCAGGTTGAGGGTGGAGGAGCAGCTCGAACTGCTCGACCAAATCATACCCACCTCTCGAGTCCTCAATGGATTCAACATGGCGAGCGAGACAATGAAAGGGGAGATCATCCTCCCAATCAACGTGGCCGGTACAATTCAAGATGCCAAGTTTCATGTCGTCGAAGGCGACATGAGGTAAAATGCCTTACTCGGAAGGCCATGGATACACAGTATGTGGAGGTTCCATCAACCCTTCATCAAATGATGAAGTTTCCAACGAAAGAGGGAGTAAAAACAGTGTACGAAGAACAACATGCAGCGAGATAAATTTTCGCAGTACACGACGTAGCGCCAACATTGACGCCCTCTACATCTAAGGAGCCAAAAGACAAGCAAAAATCCGAATAGCAACCATAACCTAAATCCCCGGTTGAAACCGAATGATTGAATAAAGGACCGTTCCACATCCTCGGAGCGATACCAAACAATTGAAACATATCGAGGCTCGAACGCCATCATTGCTAAGGTATAACCCTCTCCCTTTTCATTTACGTTTTATACTAACTTATTGCAGGCGCTCGATGAAAAGGAGTCGAAGCACCCTTCATATCGAAGACCTAAGGTTTTAAAGCATGCGTTGTACTCTTTTTCCCTTGGATCGGGTTTTATCTCAAATGGGTTTTTCCGGCTAGGTTTTTAACGAGGCAACACCTATGTGCTACCTGAGGACAACTCAACAAGTATTCAAGTATTCTTTTCAATCAACCTCGAATACTGGGGGGGAATCACCCTAGGAGGTTACTTTCTCAAAGAAATCAAGTTATGCCAAAGAGGGCTTCGATAGGAGAATGATCTACCGGGACAAACAATCAAATGAACCGTGTCCGCATAGAATAGTCGAGCTCTCGATAGAAAAAACTTGTACGCTTGTATCAAATAATATAAGAAGCATATTTGCTTATCAAAATATTCTTTGTGCTCCAAAGAAGTTCACTACTATCACGCAAAACAACTCAAGGGCCAAAAGGTCTCGAACACTCGGGGACTGTCATCGACAGTCAACTCATCGAGCCGTCGAAAACTTGAATTCGTAAGACCTCAGTGAGGCAATCTCGAGCCCATAAGCCCTCAGTGAGGAAACCTCGAGCCCGTAAGCCCTCAATGAGGCAGCATCGAGCCTATAAGCCCTCAATAATGCAAAACCAATTATAAGACCTCAACGAGGCACACTCAAATTTGTAAGACGTTAAAAAGGCATAACCCCAATATTAAGACCAAGGCTATATATTCAAACTTGTAAGAACCCTAAAAAGGCATACCCTCGATATAGACGCCGAGGTCATCTCACTCGGGGACGAAAGGCTACGGCAAAACAAAAAGACTACGGTCAAATTAAAAGGCTACAACTAAATTAACGCGGCTCGGAGACGTCCGACTACCGCCATAAAACTAAAGGCCTTCAAATACTTTGAAAAGAACCGATTAATCATGCTACCCTCGGCATAAGAAAAGGAGCTTCGATAATATCAGCTCCGAACAATGAAAAGGCTTCAAAATAATCAACCTTTAATAAAAAGGCTTCGAAACATAAGCCCTTGAGAAAATCCCACGAGGTACTCGACTATCGTCACACATCGACTCATAATCAAGGTTCTTGTTTGAGCCGTCGAAGAGTTGGACGAACAAAACATGCCATAGCATAATCAAAACTTCAAAAGTCTTTAGCAAGAATGAGGGAAAACTATAGCCATATTAGAGGTCGAATCGACCCAATCTAAAACGAGCCTAAGGGCCAATGCGTAAGAGCCTAAGGGCCTGCCTAAAGAGCCTAAGGGCCAATGCGTAAGAGCCTAAGGGACAACCTAAAGAGCCTAAGGACCAATGTGTTAGAAACCTAAGGGTCGATAAGCCCGAGTCAAAACTTGATTCGAGGATCGAGCCCTATACGGTTGACTATCATCTATTAACGATTGTTCTTCAAGCGCAAAACCGAAGGGTTTTTATTTTAAGTCCAATATATCAGAGTGATTTTCAACAAGAGTCAAAATTCAAAACAAAGCAAGGACACGAACAAGTTGGAAATTTATACAACAATAAAACTAAAGTTTTTTTTTATACAATGATACATTATTTACAAACACCCCCACAGAGAGCCCTTTACAAAAAATCAAGAAAAGAAAGAAAAAGACCTAGTCTATCTTCGGGGACTTGGTCATTTCCCCTCGAGGATTATGACTTCATCAGATCCCTCGGGAACAGATCCCTCGTCCATCTCTTTCTCATTGCCTCCAGCGTCGGCTTCACCTTCGAAAGAAATGATGAACTCGGGGTCGATCTCATCCGCCTTGGTCCGCTCTATCTCATCTGATAGATCAAATCCCTTAGCATGAATCTCTTCGAGGGTCTCCATTCGAGATCTGCATTGGGCATATTCATTTCTCCTCATCTCTTTATCGAAAGCCCCCCTCAACTATGTCCGAGCATCGGTAGCATCTTTTAAATAGACAACCACCTTCTTATCAGCCTTTACTCGGATCTCTTTGGCTTCGGCTCGAGCCTCTACGACCTCGGACTACATCTTCAAGAGATCGATTTCAAGCTTAGCTATCCTACACGCATGAATCAAGTCGCCCTCTCGAGCACTGCGGAGTTGAATTTCGAGTGCGGAGACCTTTGCCAAAGCATTTTTTCTGGTTGCAACAAGGGCCCCCATTTGTGCTTTCAACTCATTACACTCAGAGTTAACCCGGTTGACTTCGCCTCGAAGGTTTTCCAGCTTGTCTTCATGCTAATTGGTTTGGGTCAATTCCGATCGAAGATGTTCTAATTCCTTCTCCTTCTTGCTGCAAAGAAGCCTAAGGGATTTTTTCACGCTCAAGGATTTGCGCAACTTGGCTTCGCAGGGGAGCAACTCGAACTTAAATTTGTCGAAGGCCTGCAAGAAAGAGGATTCAGATAAGAAAAAGAGAAAGTACGAAGTTTAAAAAGTCACAATCACCCCCTCGCTCACCACAGAACAGAGTCGTTGATCCTCCTTAAAGGTTGAGTGTGCGTCTACTGGTATGGTCTCATCGGCCCCAGTTGAACCATCCTGGAAGGGGACGTGATCACTCGGGACTCCGCCTGATTTATGCGGCCTCAGACCCCGAACATCCCTCGAAGTACCTTCGAAGGGAGAATAAAATGGTGGTAAAGGACCTTCGCTCCTCTTCTCTTGTGGGACCTCTCTCCCTAGGTTAGGGGCCTTGGTCCAGCAGGCTTAACAGCCTCGGGGGATTTCCTGATCGACGTGGAGCCATCCTTTTCGGATACATCACCATCCATATATCGGCTAATAAATATAAGATCTTCCTCAATGGTTGCATCTTCTTTGTGCCACCGGGCGGCCCCTGCTTCGCTGTGAACATCCTCGTCCCTAGAGGATCTTTTCCGTTTGTTATCCTTCCTCGACTCCGAAGCCGACGGTCCTTCCTCCTCCCCGAGAGGGGACGGTCTCATCTCAGAGAACTCGCCAATGCCTGCGATAACAAAATTATTATACATAAAGGAAAGTCTTCCTTACGAAAGGAGCTACACAGAACATACCATGATGTTTGGCTTCCCATTTTCCTAATGGATATAATTTATTCATATATTTTTATATGTAAATATTAAATATTTTAAATAAAACATGAATAAATATACCATGTTCTCCCATATTTTCTAACATACTTCGCAGGAGGAAGAGCGTATGAAAATTGAAGAAAAGAAGCAAAAAAGAGTGGGAATTGAGTAGTCAACCGAGAATGAAGAAGCAAATATAGCATCATAGTTGCGACAATGGCAATTGAAAATCATGAAGCAAATACATAGTTGCAACTAGATGACTATAGTTGAAACAAAAGCCTTTCTCTGCAGAATGAAATTCAATTGGCAAGTTCATAGTTGCACCCACAAATTCCATAGTTGCAACTATGGAAAACCTTGGGCAAGAAAATTCTATAAATAGAGTGTGAACTTTGAAGAGAAGATATAGAATCTTACGGGAGAAAACTCTTTGGTCTCTCTCTTTTCTAAATATTTTCTACTAGTTGTCTTTCTTTTAGAAGAATAATATTTCTTCATAAGTTCTTTGTTTCTAAATTAGTTTTGTTGTGAGTATGTACCCTCCGGAGAAGAGTCTTCAGAATCCATACCAGAACACTACCCAGACTTTTCCGGAGACGTTTAGGTTGACCAATGAGCCCTATGACTCTCCCCCTGCCCAAGCATCATCCCATTCTGAGTCGTCTGAAGGCTCAGCTGCAGGGAATGATCATGAAGACTCCATCTCACCCACAGCTTCCCTGTCAGATGAACACTCCGGGGATGAAGAAGCAGAAGATGAACCCCAAACAGGGGGTGAACCCCAAGTTGGGGGAGTTGGGAGAATAAGGAAGCCTGAAGCTTGGCAAGATAGATTCGTGAGTGAGCCGGCCTTTCATAAGTTCCGAGAATGGTGGTCGGAGAGGAAAGTGATACCGGAGCGCAGGTTCATCATCAAGGATCTATTGCCACTCAACCCCAATGTGAGAAGACAATTCATGGAGAGAAAGGGTTGGGATTACTTATCTTTATTTTTGTCGGATGCCAATGAACACCTTGTCAAGGAGTTTTACACAAACCTGGATTATCTGAAAAAGGACTCCAAGGCAACCAAGGTGAGAAATATGATTGTGCCTTTTGATGGGGCTGCTTTGAACACATATCTGGAATTTGATGATGAAGATGAGACAGAGTACCTAGAGAAGTTGAATGTGGGAGATGAGGCCCATCATTGGCTAGCGGAGCACTTGTCCATCCCAGGTGAGACCCCTGACTGGTTGCAAGCAAGGAAGGTGATTCTCCGAAGAACACTGAACTTTAAGGCAAAAGGGTGGGAAACATTTGTGTGTAGCAGGCTAGACCCCACCTTCCATGAAAACTCTATTCCTCTCCGGCGGGTTGTGTTGATTGATTCTATCATGGCTGGATACACGATCAATGTCAGGAATGTTATGTCAAGTGTTATTACTCGGGTAGTGAATGAAAATGATAGAGCCTACCCCTTTCCAAACTTCCTAACCATGTACTTTGAAGATAAATGAGTAGAAAAGAGGAAGTTTGACGTGAAGGTGAAGCCCAAAGCTCCATTCTCTTGGTACAACCTTCAGAGTGATGACAACCCAAAGGGAAAGAATTTCAAAGGTAAATCCATTGCTTCCACTGGCAAGTCTGAAGAGCCAGTGGTTGTAGTGGAATCTTCTCAGCCCGAGTTAGCCATTCCAGACATTGCTCCAGGCCCCTCCACTTCAGCAGCCCCAGGCATTCCTGCATCATGGGCATATCCTCTGACTGCCCACAGACTAAGCCAGTCCCTTGTCAGTATCAACAACTAGATGCAGGAAGCTACTTCTAAGCTGTCTGTACTTTCTTCGTCTGTGGCAGCCCAAGCTACAACCCCTTCACCACAGGTACCCCAGTCCGTTGAGGATACTTTCAAGGAACTTCTGGCCAACCAGAAGAAAATCCTTGACAACAAGAAGTTGATCTTGGAAGCTGTGGATTCTCATGGGAAAGCACTGAAGGGTCTTGAAAAGGAGACCAAGAGGCTAAAGAAGACTCGTGCTTCCAAGGATTTGATGAAGGAGCTGAGGAAGGAGGTAGATAAGCTTAAGGAGGACCACCTGCCATTAGACTTGCTGCTTCAGGACCCTGCTGCCCAGCCCGAGCCAGAGCCAGAGAGAGAGAGGCCGGCAAAGAAGAGGAGAGTGCCCCGTACAGACGGTATTGTGATAGAGTTGGCAGACCCGCCAGTGCAGGCCCAAACTACAGAGGAGATTCAGGTCCAGGTCCAGTCGGAGACATATGGTTATGGGGACCATTCACAGGTTCCCACACAGTCCATAGACCCCGGGACCCATACTGAGGATCCCACACAGACAAAGGGCCTATAGGGAGTTTCTCTTTACTCTCTTTCTCCTTATTTTTGTGAAGCTTATTTTGCTAGTTAGCATTGAGGACAATGCTAGATTTCAGTTGAGAGAGTGGCCCTATTTTGGTTTATTTGGATGACTGTATAATTCAGATACTATTTTTATTTTATTATGCTCTCTTTTGACTTTGGTATGTACATAAGTTTATTATTCTAGTACTTTTCATATTTTTCACTTTTGGTCTGTATATAACGTTACTTTATAATGTATATATTCGACTTAATCCCCTCTTGTACATATTCATTCTACTTGATGCATTTTTACTTTCCGCATTTTCCCTTTTTGTAGCTTCTTATTTTATTTCCGTAGCTTCTTGTTTTGAATTTTTCGCGTGCAATAAGCCTTTGGTTTTCTTAATTCCATGATTCTTTCCAAATGTGGAATTTGTGTGAACCGGGTGGCTCTTCCCGAGGATGGATGGTGTGACAACCTTCTTAAGGGTTTGAGTCTGTTTTTCTTTTTGATTTTTGTAAATAATATCTAGTGAATAGAGGTGCCTCAAGCAAAGCTTCACTTGGGCCTAGTACATTTGCCTTTGATCCTATGTTAAAAATAAATCGTTGTGTTTAGGATGGTGAAAGTGGTGACCTTGAGACTCTTGTGTTGACCGATAATCATCAAATGATTTTTCGGGACCATTGTGTTGCTCAAAGCATAAGTGAGGTCGTTGTGGGACCCCGACTCCATTTCTTTAGCAATCCCATAGCATGAGTGGTGAGAGTTTGAATTGCAAGTCCAAGTCCTGTGCCATTAGTCTACAACTTGCCCTGAATGTCTGTCTAGGCGAAATCATAAGTGAAGTTTGACCTAAGAGGTGATTATACGCTCTCCTTGATCCGAATAGTGACTTGAACATCTCCATAGCCTACCAATGACAATTTCTCTAGTCAATCCTTTTGAGCCTTAGACCTTTTTCTTTCCAAAACCATGATACAAGCCTTTACCAATTTTGACCCTCTCTTGGCACCCCTTCTTCCCTTAGCACAAACAAAAAACGTAAGTTTGGGGGAGAGACGAGGAATGCAACAAAGTGAAAAAAGGTACAAGAAGGAAGAAAAGGAAAGGCAATGAAAGAGATAGGAAAAAAAAATCAAAAAGCTAAAAAGAATGAACAAGTTAGAAGAAATAAAAGGGAATCAACGAAAAGAAAAGAGAATAAAGGTGTGGAATGCTTGGAAAGGAGAAAAATGATTGAAATGAACAAAAAGGAGTGACAGTGTGTCTCTCTAACCCCCCAGAAAGAGCTAAATGACTCAAGAAGTCAAGGTAATGTGAAATAAATGAAGTGATTAAGGGAAGATAGAACTCACTTTGACCAAATATTTCCTACCTTTAACCAAAAGCCTTCATCATTTACCCACAAAAGTCATATATGATCTTGAGTTGAATGAAGCTTACATTAGTGGTGACTCACATAAGGGGCAAGCCTATGGTACTTTGAGCCAGACTTGAGTCTTTTCTTTGAGAGGGATGAGTGGACTCTCATTATCCTTATTCTGAGTATTACAATCTTAAATTGAGTTTTGCTTAGGGAGAGTTGAGGAGTATGAGTTTGGGTTCCACAATGAACAAATTTGCCCGACGTAGAGGCAATCAAGCAAAGTAATAGTAAGAGTTTCGTTGATGAGTCGAGTCAACTCTTGATGCTCTTGTGTCGCACTTAAATTCATGGTTTTAAAAAGGATCAAATTTTGTTAATGATTCATTTTCATTGAGGGCAATTGTTGGTCCCAATTGATGCTAGAAAAGGTTACCTTAAAACAACTGAATTTTCTTGGAATTACTCAAAAAGGGGTGGGGCTTATTTTGTTTGCTTGGGGACAAGCAAAAACTTAATTTTTGGGGAGTTGATAACTAGGAATTTTACCTTGTTTTACACTCTATCTTGCTTATGTTTTGGATGCAATTGTACACAAAATAGTCAAAAAGGCTTACGTGTTGTGCTTGTTGCAGGGTTTAGCCAAAAAGGATGACAAATAGTCAAAGACCTGCTCAGAAAGGAGTGAAACTTGCACAAGTACCAAGAACAACCAAAAGTCAAAGTCAAAGTGACCACCGCGGGCCGCGGTCCAATTTATGCGGTTCGTGGTGGTGAGGTTCGGAGAGTTGTTTCCAAGGCAAATTCCGCCGTGGCCACGGTCCATTCTACGTGGACCGCGATGAGGAGATTCAGAGAACCTGATTTTGAAGGCCAAGAACAACGCAGACCGCGGTCCATTTTACGCGGTCCGCGGTCAAGAAGATTCAGAGACCCAACACTTGAAGCCTAGAAGTCTACCGCGGACCGCGGTCCTTTCTTCGCGGTCCGCGATGAAGCCACCGCGACCGCGGTCCAATTTATACGAACCGCGATGGCCAAGTTCAGAGACATAATTTGTGAGACCAAAAAGCCTCACCGCGGCCGCGGTCCATTCTTTGCGGTCCGCAGTGACCCCGCAGGGGTATTTTTGTCCGAAATTTTTAGCTGAGTATAAATAGCTTCTTTTGTTATTTTTTTAGGTTAAGCTTTGTATCAGATATTGTTGGGAGCTCGTGGGCGTTTTTCTACAACATGTTTTTGTAATTTTAGCTAGATTTCAACATTGAATCCTTCAGTTTTATGTTATAATTCAATTACATGAGTTTTGCTTCATCTATTTCTTTGATTTCTTCATTGATTATGAGTAGCTAAACCCATTAGCTAGGGTTGTGGCTCAACCCTAGTGTGGGTAATTAATGGGTTCTCTAAATTAGGGCTTAGATATTTATGGGTGATGAATATTTGGGTTGATTTGTGGTTTTATTGTTAAGATTAGTGGTTGCAAACACTAATTGGTGTTCAATTGACTTGGGTCCTTCTTGAGAAAGAGGACTTGAGTCTAGAAAATCAACCCAACACGGAATTGGGATAAAATCATGAGAATTGATAGTCCCAATTAACGGGTTAAACCTCGAGAGAGTAAAACCCTACTTGAGCCTAAATTGCTTGTGCAAATTTGATACCCAATTGACCTTGAGAAAGGCAATTAGGGAAATACCACTCAAACTACCTAGAGGTATAGAGTGGGTAACGTTGGGCATTGGTTATATCATAATTTCCCCGAATACCATCTTTGCTTTAGAAATTAGAACCCGCTGATTACCCGCCTAGGTAAAAGTCATAACCCTAGTACCTTTATCTAATTAGAAAACAACCAACAAGACAATAGTCAGCTTAATCGCAATTATAGTAGCCTAAACCATAGTTATAATATAAAATCCAAAAAATATGAGAAGTGTAATCAAGAACACGAAACACTATTAGATTACGTAGAAACTTGACTCCAAATCATAACTTTCTGAGGAATCGATCCCGACCTTTCGGGTAAAAGCCGCACCGACCCTCATCTTCCTACTTTAATAGTAGTGTGGGTGAGAGCCGATCATAGCTACAAGCCAATAATCCAACCTCAGAGGAGATTGAATTCTGCAATGCAGGAAGTGGTGAAAGAGGATATTGTCAAGCTTCTATCGGCATGTATTATTTATCCAATTCCAGTCAGCCCTTGGGTAAGTCCAGTCCTAGTACCAAAGTAAGGAGGTATGACAGTTATAAAGAATGAAAATAATGAACTCATACCTACAAGGACTGTTACAGGATGGAGAGTCTATATGTATTATAGGCGTCTCAATGATGCTACTAGAAAAGATCATTTTCCTTTACCATTTATTGATCAAATGTTGGAAAGAATTGCAGGATATGGTTTTTACTGTTTTCTCGATGGCTATTCAGGGTATAACCAAATACCAATTGCACCTGAATATCAGGATAAGACAACTTTCACATGTCCTCATGGAACATATGCCTATAGGAGAATGCCATTTGGTCTGTGCAATGCCCCTGCTACATTTCAGCGTTGCATGTCGGCAATTATTTCTGACATGACTGAATCTTGAAATTTTTACAGATGATTTTACACTCTTTGGAAAAACATTTGAAGATTGTCTTTACCACTTGACTTTAGTTCTTAAGAGATGTGAAGAGACAAACTTGATTCTGAATTGGAAAAAATGTCATTTTATGGTTACAAAGGGAATTGTTTTAGGACATAAAATCACTGCTAATGGGATAGAAGTTGACAAGGCTAAAATTAATCTTATAGCAGGATTGCCCCCTCCTATAACTGTTAAAGGCATTAGAAGCTTTCTAGGTCATGCAGGTTTTTACAGAAGGTTCATAATTTTTTTTTCAAGGATTTCAAAACCTCTGACTAACCTCTTGATGAAAGATGTTAAGTTTGATTTTTCAGGTGATTGTATGATAGCATTTGACACCCTTAAGGAGAAATTATCAACTGCCCCTATAGTTGTGTCCCCTGATTGGAGTCAACCTTTTGAGGTTATGTGTGATGCTAGTAATACGACAATTGGAGTTGTTTTAGGCCAAATAAGGGATAAGATTTTTCGTCCCATTTACTATGCTAGTAGAACACTAAATGAGGCTCAATTGAATTATGCCACAACAGAAAAAGAGTTATTGGCAGTAGTATTGTAACGACCCGGTCTGTCGTTACGTAGAATCTGCATTATAATTACTGGTTATTGACTTGTTATAGGATGGTTATACTGTTATTGATGTGTTAGAGTTTGTAGTCTTGAAATCAGAATGGTTGTAGTGAGAGTTTAGTCATTCGGTCTTTAAAAATAGCCTTAAAGTTGGAAAAGTCAACTGAGAGTTGACTTATTGGTAAACAACCTTGGAATGCGTATTTTATAGCTCGGATAGCTTCGTTAGGTGATTTGGGACTTAGGAGTGTGTTCAGAATATTTTTGTGATGTCCGGTGTAGAATTAGGCTTGAATTGGCGAAAGTTAGTTTTTGGCGATTTCCGGTCGGCAGTGAAAAATAGGCTATCAGGGTCGGAATGGAATACCAATAGTTGGAACAGGTTCGTAATGTCATTTTGGATATGTCTGCAAAAGTTCAGGTCAATCGGAGTTGTTTTGGATAGTTTCGGCATCGTTGGTGGATTTTAGAAATTTGAAAGTTCTTAGGCTTGAATCCAATGTGATTTTGGTGTTTTGATGTTAGTTTTGGTGTTCCGAGGGTGCAACTAAGTTTGAATGATCATATGTGACGTGTTGGTATGTTTTATTGGGGTCCTGAGGGGCTCAGGATTGATTTCGGGTGGTTAACGGACTCATTTGGATTTAAAGGAATAGCTGGTTTTTTGGTGTTCTTGCACAGGGATTTTACCATATGCGTTTGCGGAAGGGATATCGCGTTCGCATAGGGGAACTTGAGGATCTGGGAAATTTTGTTCTGTGCATTCGCGGTTAGGGAGGTGCGAACGTGGAGGGTGAGGAGCATGAGCAGTGCGAACGTGGTTGGGGAGGTGCGTTCGCGGAGAGTATTGGCATCTGAGGGGCCCCATGTCGCTTGTGCTGTGCGTTCGCGGAACTGGGGCATGTGATCGCGAAGAAGGAAGAGGATTGGTTTGTGCGAACGCGGCCCGTTGACCGCGATCACGAATGGCAAAGGAGGCTGGTCAATGCGAACGTGGGCTGGAGGCCGCGATCGCGAAGAATAAGGACCTGGGCAGTTAAATTAAAACCCTTCCGCGACCATAACCTATTTTAACACCATTTTTGAACGGGAAGAAGCTTTTGAGGCAATTTTGAAGAGGGAAAATCAGTGTTCATCATAGAGGTAAGTATTTTGGACCTTAAAACTCGATTATAGGTGATTAAGGAACATAATCTCAGTGTTTAATTCATGAAAATCAGTAGAAAAAGGTGGGGTTAGGGCTTGAGATTATGAGACCTTTAGGGGTCGATTTGAGGGGTCAAACGAACTCCGAGTTACGCGTTCTTTATATGTACAAACTCATGAGATGATGAAGAATATTTTGGTATAAAAATTGTCGAGTTCCGAGACGCGAGCCCGGGGGTCGGGTTTTAGCAAATTTCGGGTTTTGTTCTTAAAATCGATATTTTTCAATTTGAATTCATTCCTTAAGCATATTTTGATGATAAAAATCTGAAATTTGTAGATTTGGAGCATTCGGAAGTTGATTCGAAAGGCAAGCGTATTGCAGAATAGTTTTCGGGCTAGTTTAAGGTAAGTAATGTCTTTAAATCCTGTCCTGAGGGTATGAAACCCCGGACTCCGCACCCTTTCACGAGTTTTAGAATGCAAATATTGGAACTTTGGAAATATATTCCCTATTTAGGCAACTATTGATTTGGGTTGTAAGCCATGCTTGGGGCCTAGTGCCGATCTGCTTACCCCTTGGGGGCTGTTTTACTATTTTCCTCACTTGACATGTTATGATTTTCACTTAGTCTTTTCTTGATAATTGTTCTGACACTCAGAGTATTTTTATACTATTTATTGAAAATGAAACACTATTTTTGGGTTGAGAACCCGGTATATTTATGGCCCAAAGGGCATGTTGAGAGTGTCTGACTGAGTGAGGCTGCTGGCCAATATTGTGAGGATGACATGATATGAGAGAGGCCGATGGCCAATATTGTGAGACATTTATGCCATGATGTGGCTTGTTATAGCGCTTGGGCTATAGGATCCCCTCCGGAGTCTGTACACACCCCTAGTGAGCGCAGGTACCTAATGAGTGATGTTGTCCGCGAGGCTGATACTGAGTGATTGTGAGGTTGCCTGATGGGCTGATACTGAGTGATTGTGTGGTTTCCTGATGGGCTAATATTGAGTGACTTTGAGGTTGCCTGATGGGCTGATACTGAGGGAAACTGTTACGAGAAATGATTATGGCCCGAGAGGGCGATTTATGATAATTTTACTGAGTTTTTGAACTATGATTCACTTCGTTTTCAAACTGATTTTTACTGAGAAATATTGAAATTATACTTGTTTCAAATATTTATGGAAAACGGTTTTCGAACTTATGAATTTGATGAATACTTGGCGGTGACTTGGTGTTTTACTATTTTTGTGAATTGGTGTATCTGTGCTGTGTGTTTCGTATTTTCTCAGACTGTGATTTATTTTCATTACTACATAGTTGGCGTACTCATCATTACTTCCTGTGCCTCTATGCACAGATCCAGGTACCGACTCGGAGCAGTAGCTTTCATTGTTTGTAGCTGCAGTTTAACGGGATTTCGAGGTAGTTGTCCAGCGTCCACAACTTCTCCATTCCCTTCCTTATTTAGTTTTCGCATTTCATTCCTAGACTTATTTAAGACATTAGCAGAGTTAGTTTTATTTCGTAGATGCTCGTGACCATGTTGACTCCAGTCTTGGGAGGTTTTGTTTAGAGTTGTTTAGACTATTATTGAGACGCTACGAGTTAAAGAAATTATTTTATGCTATGTTGCTGTTTATTATTAAATTGTGAATTACTATAATGGAACAAAATGCATAGTAATGTGATGGTTGGCTAGCCTAGTTCCACGATAGGCGCCATCACGACATGTTAGGATTTGGGGTCATGACAAGTATTTGATTTTGATAGATTTCGTTCTTATTTAATGAGGAACGAATGTCAGTGTTTTTACTGACCACACAGCTTTAAAATACCTCTTAGCAAAAAAAGATGCTCGACCTAGATTGTTAAGATGGATTTTACTTCTGCAAGAATTTGACCTTGAGATAAAATACAAAAAAGGAACAGAGAATCAGGTAGCTGACCATTTGTCTAGACTAGAAGACCCTCCCCTTGAGTTCAACGAGATAAAAGAAGAATTTTCTGATGAACACATTTTTTCAGTCAACTCTGTTGTGATTCAACCACCCTGGTTCGCAGATATTGCTAACTACTTGGTTGGAAGATGGACACCCCAAGATCTCTCTTACCAACAGAGAAAAAAGCTTATTTCTGATGCTAAGTATTATTTGTGGAATGAACCATACTTGTTCACAATTTGTGCAGATAATATCATCAGGAGGTGCGTACCTGAAGAAGAGATGACCAGAATTTTGTATCACTGCCATGATGGAGCAATTGGAGGTCATTATGCTGCAAACCGAACGACATTTAAAGTATTGGAGGCCGGATTTTTCTGGCCAACGCTCTTCAAAGACGCCCAAGCATATGTCGCATAATGTGACAGGTGTCAGAAAACAGGTAATATCACTAAGAGAGATGAGATTCCATTACAATCAATACAGGTATGTGAAATATTTGATGTTTGGGGAATAGATTTCATGGGTCCTTTTCCTTCTTCTCATTCATTTGAATATATCCTTGTTGCTGTGGATTATGTATCAAGACGGGTTGAGGTCATCCCCACAAGGAAGAATGATGCTCATATAGTGTGTAGTTTTCTTAGAAAAAATATTTTTACTAGATTTGGCACACCTCGAGTCATCATTAGTGATCAAGGAACTCATTTCATGAATAGGCAATTCTCTGCTTTGCTATCAAATATGGTGTGACTCACAAAACTGGAACACCATATCATGCTCAAACACAAGGGCAAGTTGAAGTTTCCAAACGTGAGTTAAAAAGAATTCTTGAAAAAACGGTTGGAATTTCAAGAAAAGACTGGTCTTTAAAATTAGATGATGCATTATGGGCATACCGAACGGTGTTCAAAATGCCAATTGGAACATTCCCATATAAATTAGTCTTTGGAAAGACTTGCCATTTGCCAGTTGAATTGGAACACAAAGCTTTTTGGGCACTGAAAGCATTAAACTTTGAATTAACTTCTGCTGGTAAAAAGAGTTTTTTTCAAGTTAATGAATTGGAAGAACTGAGGTTGGAAGCATATGAAAATACAAAACTTTTCAAGGAAAAAACAAAAAAATGGCATGATAATTTGATCCGATAAAAAAGTTTCAAAATTGGAGATCAAGTTCTTCTTTACAATAGCAGGTTAAGGCTATTTCCAGGAAAATTAAAATTCAGGTGGACAAGTCCTTATAATGTTACAGATGTTACTCCATATGGGGAAATTGAAATTCAACAGATCACTGGAGGAGACAAATTTAAGGTAAATGGTCACAAGTTAAAGTTATATTTTGGAGGACATTTTGAGCGACATCCATCAGTCACTCTGATTAACTGATGAATTTGACACTTAATAAGTCGAGCTGACGACGTTAAACTCAGAACTATGGCACCTACCCGTAGCCATTGAGGGAGAAGCAATGGAGCCTCATAAGTACAACATAAATTTGAATAATTAAATGCTTAACTGATCGATCTGGTTAATATCCAGATTATTGTACAATCAGATCATCTCATGAAGGCCTCTACAAAAACAGAGTCACCTACACAGGAGCAACTCCATGGTGATCGGTATGCCTAAGTGACCGCTTAGTTAACCATTTAATGATGCAATTCAAATGGTGGCACAGGTAAATTTTGGTTTATATTTAAACCGGACCCTATGACTGTTAAGGTGTTAAATTAGTCCAGTCTATTACACATAAAATATGTATGGTCACAATTTCTTTCAAGTTTTCTTCTGTGATTGTAAATATGAAATCCAAAAACATATATATTCATACTAATATAATTTTATCTCTCTCAAATTTTAGTCTTTATATATATATATATATATACATATATATAGGTATATAGGTTTACGTTATATTCATAATCATGAAGAATCAAGTGCTTAGTTAATGAAGCATGAAGTAGTATAATTTGTCTTGTCTTTCTTAATAGTATTCTTGTCTTTGTGTTTTTACTATTAATCTCTACCTAACATACAATATTTTTATTCTGAAGTAAAATGGAAAAAAAGAAAAAAACTAGCACAATTAAGATTAGTTCTCTCTGGATAAGAGTTATGAAGAAATATCAT
Source organism: Nicotiana undulata (assembly GCA_005239495.1). Taxonomy (NCBI): domain Eukaryota; kingdom Viridiplantae; phylum Streptophyta; class Magnoliopsida; order Solanales; family Solanaceae; genus Nicotiana; species Nicotiana undulata. The sequence continues at coordinate 18,885 of ML242272.1, forward strand.
ACATTATGGTATACTAGTAGTTTATTTCATTGTTGTCTCTTGTGATCCTTATGTAATCCCCTGCCAATTAAGATTAGTTTCATAGAAGTATTATATTGTCTGAATTGATTCATTCTCGTTCCAAGGTTTTGAAGAAAAAGGTAAGGGGACAGGAGCTTAGTGGAAATAAAATGTTCGAATAGATCCGAAAGACTCCAAATCTCTGTATGAAAAGATAAAAGATATTTGAAACTTGTGGAGCTCTATTATGAACTGCTTAGGACAATGGAACAGTTGGATGGTGCTTTCTTGTCTCTCCTCTTTTAGAAATACAGAACTGCTTTATTGCATTAGCTTTGTGCCTTTTCAGATCATTTGTTTTCCGGACTCAATGAAAGGATCCATGAGAACATATGCAATGAGCTCTCTCTCCATTTTATCATGTACAACAGCTTGAGTCGGTTATTGAGGCTAGGGGTGTGCATTCGAATCGGTTTATTGATAAATCGAATCGATTATTTGTTATCGGTTTATCGATATCGATATCGATTTCGAAATTTTCTTTATCGAGTTATCGATTTCGATTTCGATTTTGTCCTCTTTTGGTTATCGATTTATCGATACACCGATAAGATATACTAAAAAGACAAATATACCTTATTTTAATGTTTCATTAATTATTTATGTTTAAAAAATAGGTTATGCAAATGTAAAAAGATTTCTCACGTGGCTAAATAAAGTTTAGTGATGATAAGTGAAATTAATCCATGAACTGAAAAAATGCATTAGAATTATTTAAAGAAACTGTATCCAATTGAAACTAAATGGAAATTCTTCATCTTTGTGGACAGGATTATACTCGTACCTTTGGGTGCCATTTATCCCGTTAGTTGTAAGTCATTCGTCCATCTAATCATCGAAAGTATATATAATTGTTACTAAGAATTTAATTCCTACAGATAATATTGCTGGTTGGCACAAAACTTCAAATGATAATAGCAGAAATGGGAGTAAGGATTTCAAAGAGGGGAGACATAGTGAGCGGTGTACCAGTGGTGGAGAGGTGTACCGGTGGTGGAGACATAGTGAAAAAGAGTAAGGACTTTTCATTATTTTAATGAAGTTTAAATTAATGGAAAACAGAATTAGCTGTGATGATGTATTTTTTTTTTTTTTTATACCGTTGGTGTTGGTGGCATACATTTGATCCCTTACTTTAGTTTCGTTGCATGTGTTTGTTGACACAATTTTTATGTTATAAACGGTACTCGTCTTATTTTAGCTTCTTTTTGTCCATATTAGTTATGCGTGTTTATAACGATATACTTTCCGCGCGATCCCGCAAATTTTCTTATTGGTGTAATCGATAAGCCCCAAAAATCGATAAATCGAAATAGAAAAAATCGAAACCTTATTGAAATAATAAGGATAAGCATATGTACAAATCGATAATCGATAAGTAATTATCGATAATGATCATAATCGAATCGATAAATCGAATACACACCCCTAGTTGAGGCTATTTTAATTTAGTGACGTTTAACTGATGGTCACGCTACTAAAGGCTCAGGTGGTTGTGTTAATCTTTTCTCTCTCCTTTCTCAATTAAAAAACAAAAATTATATATATATATATATATATATATATATATATATATATATATATATATATATATAGTATATCCTAATGTTATAATAATTTTTTTTTTCTTCTTAATGTCTGTGTTACTGTAGGTTTTTAATTAGTAAAATAAACTCTTTCTATTATGCCCAAATATTAAGTCTTTTCTTCATTATCATATCAATTTCATGCCCATGACTTTAATTTTGTGAAGGCAAAAACTAGCGTCTCCAACTGGCGGATCAAAGGAATTGAGAAAAGTTATTATCACAGGAAGGTAAACTCAATAATTTTTCTAGAACTTGCTCTAAGTGTTCTTCGAGGTGAAATAATAGATGACACTGATTCTTGAAAGATGAAATTAGGCTTTCTTTGATACACCTTTTAAGCCTCTTATAGTTTATTCTCTCCAAAAAAAAATACTTTTACCTCTTAGAACCTTCTTTGAGCCTTTATCCTATTTTTTTTTTAAAAACACCATGATCCATTACCCAAAAAAAAACAAAAATATATACTACTGTTATAGTTATTACTTCTTCCAGCCATGATAAGTAATGTTTTTCCGAAAAAGAGATGAAAGATTGTGCAAAGCACGAAACACAAATAAAAAGAAAAGGGAGATACAATATATAAGTGTGTATACTCTTATATCTCTTTATGTTAATGGAAGCGTATATACAAAAAGAGAAAAAAATGCAAAAATAGTGGGAAAAAAAAGATGCAATAATTAGTATCAAGGAGCATTTTCTCCAAGCTGGAATAAGAAAAGTCACTACAAAAATATCTTGATCCTACCAACCTGAAACTTGACATTATAAGCCAAGAGAAAGTCCTAAATAGATTTCAAAAGTCAGTGTTGAATCTATATTAGTGAAGATTAACATGAAGAGCAAGCCTACGGATGAACAACTGTGATATTCAAGACTTGTGATAATAAAGTTATCAATTCTGAAAGATCCAAGAGGAAAAGAATGCAAATTTTGTTTTTTCAAAAGTGGAATCAGAAGCAAGGTAAATGATTTGGTGAAGCTTAAAAGATGAATCATTTGGCATGACGAAGGAAGTTATTTTGAATAAATTTTCTATCCTACAAAGACCAAACGTTTTGAAAAAAAAAAATCATTAGAAATAATTTTCCTCGAGGACAAGCAAAGATTCAAGTGTGGGGGGATTTGATGGATATAATTTATTCATATATTTTTATATATATAAATATTAAATATTTTAAATAAAACATGAATAAATATACCATGTTCTCCCATATTTTCTAACATACTTCGCAGGAGGAAGAGCGTATGAAAATTGAAGAAAAGAAGCAAAAAAGAGTGGGAATTGAGTAGTCAACCGAGAATGAAGAAGCAAATATAGCATCATAGTTGCGACAATGGCAATTGAAAATCATGAAGCAAATACATAGTTGCAACTAGATGACTATAGTTGAAACAAAAGCCTTTCTCTGCAGAATGAAATTCAATTGGCAAGTTCATAGTTGCACCCACAAATTCCATAGTTGCAACTATGGAAAACCTTGGGCAAGAAAATTCTATAAATAGAGTGTGAACTTTGAAGAGAAGATATAGAATCTTACGGGAGAAAACTCTTTGGTCTCTCTCTTTTCTAAATATTTTCTACTAGTTGTCTTTCTTTTAGAAGAATAATATTTCTTCATAAGTTCTTTGTTTCTAAATTAGTTTTTCTTTACTTCATAATGGAGTAATCTTTTTTGTTGGGATAGTTGATGAAGCTTGATATATATATTGTAATACTATCTCAGTTTAATAAATTCTTGGCTTGAAACTTTCTTTTTCTACTTTAAATTGTGCCGTAATAATAGTTTTAATTAATAATTATTAACACTTCTACATATTTTTGTCTCTAAGTTATTTTTATATTGATTTTGTAATTCTCACAGAGCAAAATTGATATATAATAATCAATGAGAAAATTAGTAGAGTGAGAGTAATTTTTAATAAACTATTATTCCAAGTTCGTAATTTTGCTTGCCTCGGTTTTAATTCTCACGAAGAAATTATTGTAGGCAAGATTATTGACTTTTTAGTAAAAATATTCTCACGAAATTTTTACTACCTCCTAGCACAATTCAAGCAAGAAACATATTTCGGTCTAATCGTCACTAATTTTAACTCAACTAATCACATAAACTCACTGAGTGTTATTAATTGACTACTTCTTAGTGAGCTAAATATATTGTATTAGCAATAAGCAATTAGTCCTCAGAGAAATACATGTAAAAACTGAGATTTTATTGTAATATATTATCAAGTGAATTCAACGATTCCCAACTCTTTTAAATTATAAATCTTCTGAAAGTTCTTGATTTTTTTCCAAGAAATTAACAAGCTTTAAACCTCAATCACTTTTCATCAAATTGATTCTCTCAAATAGTAGTTGAACTATTAAAAGTCTGTAGCATAGATGTTCCAATCTCTATGGGACGATATCATAAATTATACGAGAATTTGACAAAGCACGAGCAAGAAAATCCTATACACATTGGCCTCGTCATTTCCCTTCGACAGTTCTCGCCACTTGCTCTCGTCGTAAGTCGATGAGGCTTCCAGTTTGCGGGCCCAGTCTGTAAGATCTGGGACCTCATTTGGAATCCACAGGACCGTTGTGGAGGAGGAAAAGAAACGTTCTTATAAACACTGACAAAATTGAGAACAAAAGGCACTAAAGTACAGCGTATTACTTACGTATGAAATTCCATGTCTCGGGGAACGGCAGAAACTCCGTAGGGATGATGTCAACAGACCTCACTCGAACAAATCGACTCATCCACCCCCGATCCCTATCCTCGTCATCACTGGCAATAAAAGGCTTGGTGGATCGGCATCGTAGTGTGATTAGACCTCGATAATGCAGAGGCCGATACAATCTAATGCGGTGGCTAAGGGTGAACTCGAACTCGGCCCTTTCAGTGAAAAACCTCACCATCAGCACAACCCGCCAGAAAGATGGATGGATCTGAGCAAGAGTTACCCGATATCTTTGACAAAACTCGAGCACGAGCCGGTCGAGAGGACCTAATGTAAAAGGGTACGTATACACGTTCAGAAACCCCTCTACATGGGCCGTAATATCCTCTTCCTGGGAGGGTATCTGCAGCATCACCCTTTCTCCTCATCCGCAGTCTCTCCTCACAACTTTGAGGTATCTCTTTTCTATTGATTGGATGAACCTCGACACATGTTCTCGGTGGCCCGGAACGTTGAGAGGTTTCTCCATCGTAAAGTCTCTCATCGAGACGAAACAATTCGAGGTTAGCTCGCCAAACGCCGGCGGTGTACCACCAAACCCTCTTTCTGATGAGCGGATTTAGACATGGTATCCATAACTCCTTCAAAACAAGGGAGGGAGGTAAAAACTCCGGCGGAAGCTTTAAACTGAGACGGCGGAAGAACTGGTGCAAGAAAAAGAAATCTATAGAGAAAGATAGTTGCGCAAAGCAGTTAAACTTCTAATGAAAGAGAAAGCAAGTATATATAGGAAGAGCGACGACTATTCATTAACTTTGATAGCCAATAAGTTCTGAAAAAGTAATTAATGACTTTTGGGGAAATGTACCGACGGGGCCACTTCGGTCACTTCACGGTCATGTCATAGGAATGATGTCACCGCACAACGTTCGAGGGATCGAGGAGTCAAATCAATTCCATTCCAACCCGACCTAGGGAAGGCATGCGATCGAAATCAGAGTAGCCCGAGATCAAGGGTCTCTATTACTCCAAGACCGAGCTCGAAGGAGTTAAATTAAAGTTCGAGCTTAACTTTTGCATGAACACTAGAAGGCGAAACTTTGAAGAAATTAAACAAGAAAACCCTTTGCATTCCAAAAATATATTTACAAAGGTGCTTTTAGAAAACTTCCGTGCGGGGCACATATACAAAAGAAGAAGAATTGAAAAAAATGAAAAAGGTCCTAGTCTTCTTCTCTGCTGCTCTCTGATCCGCTAGCGGAGCCCTTGTTGGAAGTAATCTGTGCCGCCGACTCCTATTCCAAAGCCTCCTTTTCTTCGATCTCGGTAGAGAGATCGAAGACCTTGGCGTGTACTTCCTCGAAGGCCTGCCTTCGAGCTTCTAGTCACGCATGACCGAGGGCAAGAGTCAACTTGAGCTCAACTTCTTCAGAGATCTCCTTGGCTCGAGCATTCACTGCAACCGCATCTTCCCGATATGAGAATATGAGTGCGTCGGCTCAGACTTGGCCGTGGACAATGCGGCAGCCGATTCAGCATGAAGCGCCTTATATTTGTGAGCCTCCTCTCTAGAACCTTGAAGAAGACTCTGCGTCGAGGCCAGCTCCTCACAAAAAGTATCCCTCTCTGAGGCTATGCTATCCTCGTGTCGCCTCAGCTCAAGGATCTCGACATCTTTGGCCGCAATCTCTTCCCGAAGCTGCCCCACTAGGGCATCCTTTCGCTCAATCTGCAAATGCCGGGTCAAGGTAATAAACATCAAATTATGAAAACAAAAGACAAACTCATGAATACCAAACTACTTGCTCGATGAAGTTGGCCCCCTCTTGGATCACCTTCTCTGAGCTTGCCCGAATGTCAATCAATTCCTCTTCCTTTCGGGCATATGAAGTCTTCAGCTCATTCGACTCCGACGTGAGATTCTCAAACTCCTCCTCACGATGAGTCAGCTCGTCTTGTAACTTGGAGAAGGCCTGGTCGTACAACATCGTGACCTACAACACAAAGGAAAAAATTTAGAAGAACGAGAATAAAAACTTGAAGAACAAATAATATGTCAAGAAATTACCCATTTTTGGAGTTTCACAGTCTCCTCGAGAGCAATTGGGGCATCAAAATCGGTGTCCTCTTTGACACCAAAAAAATAATCTGCGAATAAAGTGGGATGCCCCTACCTCGAGAGTTCCCTTGTTTTGGGCATCCCGTATTTTCCCTGAAGAGAACGACAGACCTGGTGCAAAGTCACCTATGTCATCAGCCTCGATCGGGGCCTTCTCTCTCCCTCGAGGAATCTCGGAGCTGGGCCCCCCGGCTACGCCGACCAAATTCTCATCAGTACAAGATGTATCCTGTTCGATGATTGGCTCGGGGACTCTCGTCAAACCCTCTTCGAAGGTCTCCTCAATTCGAGGTGGGACTGCACCGGTCACCTCTGGCTCAGCAGTCTTCGAAGATTCAACGCTTCATCTTTCCCTAAGTACCAACGGGAAATCATCATCATCTTTGTCTTAAGCATGAAAGCTCTCAGCGGCTGCCGAAGTTAAGGATGTTCCATCGGTTTTAGGCTTTCGATTCATGGCTCTCTTTGGTTTCGGGGCCCCCGCCAGCGCCTCTTTCTTTCTCTTTTTATCCTTGGCGGGTTTTTGGGTCTCCTCTTTGCCAGGAGGAGGGGTTCTCTTTGCAACGGCTTCCCTGAGTCCTGCACAAACGAAATATATCAAACATACTTCCAGGAAATCTATTTATAAAGAATTTAAAAGTGACCATGGTGAGGGCTTACATGATTTTTGGCCTCCCATCGAGTTTTGGCGAAATCACGCCAAACACGCTTGTCATATGAGGAGGTGAAGTCTAAGAGTTTAACCCAGCCCGGGAGGTCCTTGACCACGCCAAGGAACCACACGGTGGCTGTGCAACTAGAAGAGAATCAATTCAAAAAAGAAAGGAATTAGTTCGAAAAGGGAAACGAGGCCATTCAAATGATAAAATATGCTCGGTGAAACGACACTTACGTATCATATTCCATTCCCTAGAGAATGGCATCTTCTCGGCAAGAATGAGGTCTGAAGTCCTGACTGAAACGAAGCGGCTCATCCACCCCCAGTCTTTATCTTCGTCGATGCTGGCAAAAAATGCTTTGGTAAACTGACATTGCAATTTGAGTAGGCCCCCTCGATAGAGACAAGGGCTATATTATCTGATCAGATGATCGAGGGTGAAAGGAATCCCCTCGACCATGTTAGAAAAATATCTTATCAAATAGACAGTTCTCCATAAAGAAGGATAAATTTGACCAAGTGTCACTCGATATTGTCGGCAAAAATCGAGGATCACCGGGTCTATTGGTGGAGAAGAAGAATCTACCGGACCTAAGGTAAAAGGATACGTATATACGCTGAGAAAACCAACTTTGTGTGTAGTTATGCTTTCTTCCGATGAAGGGATCTCCACTTGCACCTCCTCCCCCCAGCGGAAATCTATTTTTACCTTCTTTGTGTCAGTTACTAAACTAATGTACCGAGACATGGGCTCACATCAGCCCGGTACCGAAGGAGGTTTATCAACTTTGAAATCGGAGGATGTCTCGAAGGGCCCAAGAATACACTTCTCAATACAAGGAGGTGCTTTGCTCTTAGACGAGCGTGACGAGGAAGGGGCCTTCTCTTTTGAGGAACCGTCTTAGATGTTTTTGCCATGGTTGTGACAAAATTTTGAAGTAAGAAGAGAGAGCTGATGCGGAGATGAACGCAAAAAGAGGTTGAAAACGGAATGCTGTTGATGAAGATTTGAGAATTTGCAGATGCTGTAAAGGCGTAAAAGGCAAAGAAGTGAAGTATTTATAGGATTCATCTAAGCATGTTGGAGGAGTTGAAAAGGCGACCAATGGGGTTCGTGGGCTTTTCGAGAACCGTGTTGACAGAGACCTCTGTACAACCTTTCTGTCACATCATTTAATGATCTCACGTGGCTGACATTACAACGAGGATATCGAAGAGGCAAGAATTCAAGATCGCTTCTTATCATTTCATTCTAAGAAATGCGGGGACTATCTGTATATGACCAAAATCAGGGAGCCCGATTTTGAGGCCATTGTGGCACTCCACGCCCGGCCTCGAGAAGCTCGAAGCAGAATTTGGAGTTTGACCCCGAGGTGCATCCCTGAAGGGAGCATATCGAAGGTTCACTGTGGTCAACCTCGAGGCAGGGTAAAAATCGAAGATCGTCATGGAAAGGCGGGAAATTCCCAAAGGGCACGTAGCTGGAGCTGACAAGGTCTGCAAGGATAGTACAAGTCCGTACTGAGCCACTATACAGTTGTACCAATAACATTTCCTTGTCATAATTAGACATGTACTATGTTGGGATTCCTCCCTCTTATATAAAGGGGACCCATGTCATTTTGTAACACACATGAATATTCAATACAATAGAATATTCTCTGCTTTTCTTGCCAAACGTGCTCAACAATTACTCTGTAGACTTGTTGCTCCTTATTTATTGTCTTCATTTATTGCTCATTATTAACTGTAAAAGGCCATCCTCGAGGCCCTCCAATATCATTATTTCTTCACCGACCGCCCACTATTAATTGCTTTAACTCGACCTTGAGGCCCCTGTTCCAGCAAGCTCGAGGCCCCCAACCTTGTGACAATCTTGGTTTGCATATCTTATTCTCTTTACTTACACTTAACATCTATTGTCTAATAACTAGTATTAAAATAAATCACATATTTTTAGAACCACAAATCAAATATAATTGTTAATACCATTTTTAAGGTAAACACTATTGTGACAGATAATCTACATCTTATTTGTTAGATTAATAATCCCACTTTTTATGAACGAATGATTGCAGTAATCTTTAGGTGATTGATAGTATTATAGAAAAAAAGTTAAGACTCTTGTGTGTATAGGTGGTAATTACAGTATTAAGCAAAGCAAGAAGGAATAATCATGTGAATGCTGGAGGAGTAAGATAAAAAAAATATAATCAAGTATCAAGTTGAAGAAAATGCTGACAACGAAGATGAGGTATGAATCAGCGATTTGGCGCATCTTGTGTACTTCATAAGGCAGAAAATAATTTAAAAAGTAAAAAAGGCAAAGATATTCTTTAACTTATACTTCTTAAATTGGCGCATCTTGGAGTTGATTTGCAGGTTTCAGATTCAAACAACTTCAGCAATACGCATTAAATTGTCAGCCCATCCGTGATTCTTTTATTTCGTCCAATTGTCATATTAGTACATATATACTGTTACGCGGCGCTTTCCTGAGATGCTTTAGAAGGGCGACGTAAGGCTAAGCAACCGATGTCAGGGTGATTGATGTCCGCCAAATGAGATCCCCGCCACACGCTAGACTAGATTGTCAGTGCCGTGTGGGAAAACCAATGCCAACAATTGAGAGAACAATAATGATGTTTGAAATGATGAAAGCTGGATTGCAATAATGAAAGCTATTACAAAATGAAGGAAATGCGGTGTCGAGGGGTAGAGACACCAGTACAGGGATTTGCTTGCTTGAAAGTTTTGAATGCTAGATACCCCCTAATAATGCTTAAAAAAAATAAACCCAAGTTACATGAGTAGACTAAACTACGCTAGAGAAACATAATGAAAGTACATGAAATAAAGCTACTCTATATTTACAGAGAAAAGGACTTAGTTTTCTACAAAGGTAGAAACAGGTCCGTTGGCAGCAACTTTGTCTAAGGCATCACGATCTGCACGCGCGGCATTGTCTGTGCGCGCGGCGCTGTTGGTAGCTGCTTGCGGCTGGGCGCTAGCGAGGGAAATTGGTGGGGCGACAGAGGCACATGCGCGCTTGTCACTTGGTGCGTCCAAGACCACGGGGCCGTCCGTGACGCTAGGCGTTGGGAGGCTTGCTAGGACGCCACGGGGCACGTCCAAGGGGTCATGGAGCATGGCTGAAAAGCCGCCCATGACATACTACTGCTGCTACTTTGCAAAACTATGCACCAGAAGCCAGCAACGACTATGTTTTTTTTAAACTTGTATATAGGGCCGGCTCAAGGCCAAAGCCACTAATGCAATGGCCTTAGCCCCTAAATTAGTGAGGCCTCATTTTTAGAAATAATGAATTGTTTTAAAATTAAAAAAATAAGATCTTTATGTCAAAAACACTATTAATAGTAATTATTTAGTAATTTATATTTTGTCATCAATATAATTTTCTTTTTTTCTCATGTCTCATTTTTGAATTTATACTTTATACATTCTTTTTTTCCATATTAAACTGTCTATTCCCTAAAAATTAATACAAAGTCACATTGAATAATTAAATTGCACATACTTTTCATTCTTTCTCAAGTTTTTAAGCGTCGGAGCTATGAAAATTTATTTTAATATCAAGTAATTCAGCTTCTAAAATCATGCTTTATTGTTTTCATTGTTTATTATTTTTTTCTTTTAATTTGACATTTGTTATTTTTACCTAGCTTATAGAGGTATTACTTTTATATTATTTATTACTTTAGAATTTAAATTTGTCAATTAAAAAATATCAATGAGATTACTTAATCACACAATTAAAAAAAGAGAAAGAGGGACATAAACGTTAATACAACCTCAACATGGAACTCTTTAAACAATGTTTCAGCAAAAAATTAAATAGATTGACTATATTGTCAATTTACAATCAATTGTTAGAAGAAATAAGAAAAAGGTTATTAACCGCTTTGCATCTCAAACAAGTTAGGAAAATAAACTTTACATAAAACATATATGATTCTTGAAGATAAGAAAAAGAGTTAAAGGCCTCTAAATAATGTTTCGTTTAGGCCCTAATGTATTAAATCGCCCCTACTTGTACACTACTAAAAACAAAGATGAACTTTCAAATTAAACCCTATAACACCTCCCCCCGGAAGACGGGGTGGAGTGGACTCTGTCAATCAATATAAGAATAAAGCTGCTGAGTCACGGGACCGATGATGGCTTATGGATCCATTGTTCGGAAAGATCATCTGCACATCTAGAAGCATTTTCAATCTTTGGATAGTTTTATATATTAATATTCATACATAAGCTTCAAAACTGGAAATAGTTTCTCTCCCTTCTTGAAGGTAGGAGCAAGGTCTGAGTACACTCTACTATCTTCAGACCCCACTGTAAACTAGACAATGATATATGACGAGCACAAAACACATTTTAAAATATGCTCGCTACTCGAATATAGTATAGAAAATTAACGTATCTATAGGGATTGGAGTAAACAGTATTTTTATAGTTTCTAGCTAGATTGCTATCCAAGATGATCAACAATTGAGGTTTATGTGATTTAAAATTTAAATTAACTAAGAGTCTAAACTATTGGCTAATGACAATCAACACAATTATTAAACAAAGGAAGTTATCAATTGGGAGAAGATAGTCTTGATACGATAGGTGTAAGACAAATGTTTAGAATTTAACTCTAGATAATTCACTTGCGAGTCTCTCGAATTCACTTGGTTATTAGTTTAATTGATTAGTAAAAACTCCTCTCTCGATTAAGTCTCAACCTCACGATATGAACTAATTTACCCTCGGTGAAGATATGCAAGAATTCGTAGTGGATTAGTCTTTATAAGAACCTCTCTCGATTATCCTCCTAACTAAGTTTAATCAACAATTCAACGAGCCTCTTTCTATTACTAAGAAGATTAATGACTTCAACCAACAAAATATAATGCAACAATATCACAAGTTATGCATCTCTCGATTACGTTAAAAAGTGAATATAGATGCAACGATTAAAACATCCAAAATGATTCAATACATAAAACTAGACTTAATTATCCACAAACAAGTATCAATACACCAAATCCATCAAACCCTAGAGAGAACTACTCTATGGATATGGAGCAATTCATCATAACAATATTTAAGTTGAGGGAAAACATAAAATAATACAAACCCTTGTCTTGAGTGAGGATTGAATGATGAAATCCTTGAGCTTTTGCTTCTCCACCTCCTCCTTGGCTTCCTTAGGTCTAAGATGTGTCAAAAGTCCTCAAAATACCGTTTCCAATGTATATATACCAAGTAGGATCGGGCCCAAACAAATACACCTTCTCCTACGCAAAATAGGACACTTTTCCAGAGTTTGGCGTGCGCGGCCCCGCACCTGGAAGTGTGCTCACACACTTGGTCGCGCATTTTCACCCTATTTTTCCTCCAGTGCGCGACCAGTGTGCGGCCGCACACGTGGTTGAAGTTCTGTTGGGAATTTGGGAAAACGTAAAGCATAAAAGTTGTAGCCCTTTTAATTAGATTCCCAACAATACATTGTGGACCCAAACAGAGTTCTGAGCGAAAAGTTATGTGCATTTTACTGGACAGTGCGCAGTATGCCTGCTCGGTTCTGCGTTTCATTCTTAAAGTGAACTATCATCCGTTGATCCCCGAACACGACTCCAACTTAATCCTTGGGATTTTACTTAGAATTCAAAGCTGTAACGACCTGACCGATTATTTTGATCTCAAGCACATCGTTCAGTCGTTTGAGGCCCTCGAAGCTTCACTTCAGGTATTATGACCTTTACGTGTGGTCGAAATTGTATTTCGGGAAGTTCGGAGTTGATTTAGAATGAAAATTGTCATTTTAGAAGCTTTAAGTTGGAAGAATTTGCTAAGGCGTGATTTTTGAGTAAACAACCTCGGAATCGGGATTTGAAAGTTCCAACACGTTCGTATGATGATTTTGGACTTGGGCGTATGTCCGGATCGGGTTTGGATGACCCGTGGGCATTTCGGCGCCTAATAATGGAAATTGGCATGTTGAGTGAATTTCATAAGTTAATCAGATTTTTACATTATAGACGTTCGTTCGGGATTTTGAGCCTGGGAATAGCTCTGTATGGTGATCCTGGACTTAGGAGCACGCCTGGAAGTGAATTTGGAGATCTGTAGGCCGTTTCGGGGTCGTTTGGCAAAAGCTGGAAGTTGAAGGTTTTTGGAAGTTTGAACGAGAGTGGAATTTTTGATATCGGAGTCGGATTCCGATTCCGGAAGTTGTAGTAGGTCCGTAATGTCAATTATGACTTGTGTGTAAAATTTGAGGTCAATCAAAATTTATTTGATAGGTTTCGGCATCGAATGTAGAAGATGGAATTTCTTAGTTTCATTAGCCTTGAATTGGGGGTGTGATTCATGTTTTTAAACTTGTTTAATGTGACTTGAGACCTCCACTAAGTCTGTATTATATTTTGAGACTTGTTGGTATGTGCGGACGGGGTACCGAGGGCTCGGGTGAGTGTTCGGGTGGTTTCAGACAATTTCTAGGCCTATTTTAGCTGTTGGTTTTGGCTACAACAGTGTGCTATGCGATCGTGAGGAGTAAAATGGGATAAATTGGCCAGTGCTTCGCGATCGCTGAGGACTGAGGAGCTATCGCGATCGCGTAGAGGAAACATTCTGCTGCATTGACCAGATTTTGGAAGATTGTATCTCATAATCTATAAAGAATTTGAAGATGATATAAAAATAAAAGTTGTATCCCTTTGTGTTTAGTTTTCATAAAATCAAACCATTTGGCCTTTGGAGTTGTGTACAAAAGGTTATGATTGATACACTATAGCCTGTCTGGGAAGAGTTTAGAAATCGCATTGTATTGCACAAGGCTGACTTTGGAAGATTATATCTCATAATCTATAAGGAACCGAGAGATGAGTAAAGCACAAAAGTTGTATCCCTTGGTGTCTAGTTTTCAAAAAGTCAAACCATTTGCAAATTGAAATTTTGTACAAAACATTATGACTATTATACTAGAGGTTGTCTGGAAGAGCTAGGCACTTGTTCTTCGCGATCGCGAAGGGCAAATTTTTGGCTGAGAAAAGTTGTGCTTTGTGATTGTGAAGAAGTTATTGCGATTGCGAAGAGTAAATACCTGGGAAGAAGCTATATTTCGAGGTTTCGGCCATTTTTAACATATTTGGAGATATGGAGCTCGGATTGAAGCGATTTTTGAGGCGATTTTCACCATATGGATTGGGGTAAGTGTTCTATACCCGAAAGCCATTATAGATCATGATTCGATGGTTATATTCATCATTTATTTCGGATTTAAATGGAAGAAATTAAGATTTTTGCAAATCTTTTCAAGAACGAAAATTTAAGATTTGGAGGTCAAGCTGTTATAGGAATTTGATAAAATTGGTATGGTTGAACTCGTATCGGAGTGGGTTGTCAGATTTTGTGAGTTTAGTTAGGTTACGAGACATGGGCCCCTCAACCAAATTTCGAGCGGAGTTGGAAATTGTTGTAAATTGGATTATAATGAGTATTAGTGTATATATTTATGGATTTGCACATTTATTGACTAGTTTTGGAGTGTTTGGCATCGGTTTGAGTCGCTGGAAAGACTTCGGAGCCAGTTATGAAATTTCGGAGAGAGGTAAGTCTCCTTTCTAACCTTTTAAGAGGAATTAACCCCATAGGTGAATTAAATTATTATGTGCTCTTATTTGTGGGGGATGCGTATGCACGAGGTGACGAGAGTCCGTACGTAGCTACTAATTGTGCTTATGTACGGGTAGTCTAGGACCCATATCATGTTATACTTGCGATGTTTGCACCCTACATGTTAATTTACTTTCTTAAATCATATTGAAACATGACAAAGGAATCATAACAGGTTAAACTTCATTTACTTGACCGTTAATGAGAATTGGTAATTCTTTGAATATTTGCGCCTTAACAAATCTTGAATTTGTTGTTTTGATGTATTTTCTCTTTTTGTGGAGCGAGCCGAACACCTCGGTAGCAGATAGATGCATCTATGGTTCATGTCGTTCGACCCTCGGCAGTGCACAATTTAAATATTATATATTGGATCGGGCCGTACGACCTCGGCATGATTTGCGCATGATTAATCTGTGAAACTAATAATAAATGATATTGCATGATTGGCTTGAAATATAAATTATTAAATGACGACAACAAATTTGGGAATTCATATTAGTAGAACAATTATTTATTTATTCTCTCATTCTTGAGTTTTCAGCTGTTTCTACATAACTCATGCTTCATTATAATATCGATATTTTATGGTTAGCCCATAGTAAGTGTTGAAGTCGACCCCTCGTCACCACTTCTTCGAGATTATACTGGATACTTACTGGGTACGCGTTAATTTACGTACTCACACTACACTTGCTGCACATTTTTGTGCAAGTGCATATATGTCTAGTGGCCTTGTGGGCGCAGAGACGATGTATTGCGGGGACTTAGGTAAGCTGCATTCCACGTTACGAGTCCGCAATACACACAAAATCTCCATCCGAGTTATTTACACACTATTGTCTTATTGTATCCCAGACAGGTGTAGTATTTTACTGTATTTCCTAGTTGATGCTCATACACTCGTGACACCGTGTGTTTGGGGTGCGTATGGGTTGTTCAGTATTAAAGTTGTAAAAATATTATCATTTACTCTGTAAATTTTAACTCTTACTATTTAATTGAAGGAAATTATGATTTCAAAAATACTAAAATGAGTAATGAAGTTAATCATTTAATTGTTGGCTTGCCTGACAGTAGTGTTAGGCGCCATCAGGACCTTTAATGGAATTTGGGTCGTGAAAACATGGTATCAGAGCGCTAGGTTCACTTTGGTCTCACAAGTCATGAGCGAGTCTTGTAGAGTCTTGCAGATCAGTACAAATACATCTTTACTTATCTTCGAGACGCTATAGGGATGCTAAGATCACCTCCCTTCTTGATTCCTCGTTGTGCGAATTGATTCTTTTGAGGCTTATGCCTTTATTTCTGTCGTATTCAATCTTATGCGACGTGAAACATTTGTTATAAATCGAGAATCGAGGAATTGCAATGGTACTACAGATGTGGGGAAGGATATTTCTCCCTGAGTATTTGATTGCTATTGTTGTCGCCTTACGGAAGGTCTTTCTGTCTTTTCAGCTCAGTATCAGTATCACCTAAGGTTTTGAGATTCGGCATCGATTGTTATGATGATAGGTGCGTTGCTATCGCACAATGTGTGTGTAATGGTAGGATGATTGTCTATGTGTCAGGGCAGGGAATGACTTGAAAGAAAGTTTTACTCAGTACATGATTCAGGAATTTAATATTTTATTTTCGGCGGAGGAAAGGCAATCAGACTACAATTGCTTATGCTTGGGTCAATGGGGTAACGGGACTTGGTATTTCCGAGCGTGGTGGAATTTTCATCTGTGATGTGGTTTCATCGTTCTTGTTGAATGCGTTAAGTTCCCCGGTATTATGGTCTTCTTCAATTCACCTTTCGGGCATAGTATTGTGAAATAGTACCAGGGGAAGTGGCTGTCAGGGATTGCAGTGTGCCGTGGTTCAGGATTGAATCGGTGTTCCAAGTGTTGAGGGTGCAAGGAAGATGATCTTCGGGGAGGTTTAGAGTTGGTAGCGACTCATCTGTTCAGGTGCTACAGGTATAAATTTGATTTAGGGTAATATTAGGGCAGCGAAGTATGAGGAATGGCATGGCGGGAGATGTCTCGCGGTGGTTGATACTAGCAGGTCAAGTATGAAAAGCGAAAGTCGAGAAGTTGCTTAAAGAAGATGGTTCAACCAAAGTTGGAGAGTGGCGGAGTAGCATATGGGTTATGTGGTAGGATAGCCACACACCTTGAGGAAAGTTTAGAACAATGTGGGGAATTCATGGGGGACAGGGACTAGGTCCACAAAATTTATTTGGATGCAACATGACTTCGAGTTCGGAATGTATTGTTGGATTTTCAGTTGATGTCAACAGGGAAGAAGGAATCTCGGTGGGTTCCAGGGTTATGTAATTGTAGCTTCAAGATAAGTTGGGGATCCCCACCGTCTATGGTTGGATCATGTGGTGGTCTGCTTGTGCAGTCTCTGGTGATCGGTGTATTGGTGGGTTATTATGGCTAAGGAAAGAAAACATCAGGGGTAATTCGAGCAAAAGATTTGACGAATGCGCGTTGTATTTGGACCTTATTGATTCGTGTTGAGGTTTTGGTAAGACTTAGAGTTTATGATTCTTGTGGGTGTAATGTACAAGGAAAGGAATTCAGTTGGGTGCTTCTTTGATAGGGTGTTCACGTGCTGGCAGAGCACTAGAGTTTGGCTTATATCCGGGGCCACGTCAGAGTGGGTGACTCTCAACAGTGGTCCTAGTGGATTCAAGAATTTAAGTGAAGTGCCTAAGGACTTGGAATGATTTATGTTATCATTGGGTATCTCGTGCAATATTGGAGGAAGGGAAGAAATAGCTTCAGATTCGCGGAAGGTTTTGCAGAACGGGTGTATCAGTTAGTGATGCTATTGTGCGCGTACGAAGAGTATGAGATGGTTCATGGGTATCGAGACAATTTGGTCTCGTGGATTGGGTAATTCGGGATGAGTGCGGATTGAGTTTGATATATTTTGAATTGAGCTACCGTTATTTCTAAGGAAAGTCGAGGGTGAATTAGGGAAGTCATATCGGTTAGCAATGGTTGAATTGGCATGATGGTGGAAATGGTTAGTGCATTCAGCGTGTAAGTTTTATATGTGATTGTGCCGGTATGTGTGAGGCTTGACGGTTGTCGTAATTTGAATTTTGAGGTATTCGATTATTATGGCTTGTTATGTGTAGATTGATCCTGGAAGAGTTATGGTGGTTTTGACCACTACTCGAAGTTGTATTTTTGGCGGTTATGAGAATTCGGTCGCGTGTTGCAATGGTTCTCCTGAACTGAGGTAAGTGAAAGGTTGTTATATGATGGAGTGTTTATTCTATTAGTGGATCAGAAGTTATGATGGAGTGCTTATACTCTCACGTATTGGCATGTTAAGTGTAGTGAGCGGCTTGAGAATTTGAAGTTGAGGATCAAGGTTGCAGTTTGCTGTCGACAAGAATGTCACGAGCTCGGATGAGCAGGAAAGAATTAAGATGTTTAGAGTAAGCTGGTACTATCTTCAGCGTCACCGTAGATAGGTGTCATGTGTAAGAGGCTTTGTGTACTGATTTGCGGATCCTTGATTCGCTTTACGACCTTAGTATGACCTGTGGCATGGATGTGTTGACTTGTTACCTGGTGCGGAAGGCCGTGGGAGCGTATCCCACGGGAAGATTGTATAAGTGTGACATGTAGTCACTTGACTGATTGAAGATTTTAGACAAATTATAGAGATTATGGTGCTATCGCTAATGTGAGAGTTTAGGCTTGGAAGGTGCTTTATTCATTCCGTTACGAACTGTGGATATTTGTGACGGATTGACGGTTGTTCTTGTGTGTCATGGGAAAAAGGGTTAGTGTGGACCCTTAAAAGGTTATTAGCCCAGTGTTCAAAATCAGCTTGAGGTCCGTGGGTGGATCTAAATGTGAATGTGGGCTCTATATCAGGCCGGACTTGTTCATTTCAGCTTAACATTGTTTTTGGAGGAATCTTCAGGCCCTGGTTGTTATTTATGTCGTCAGCTATTCCGTGTAATCTAGATTATGCCAGGTGGTTTGTGAGGTGGTTTGATTAGTCGCACTCGTATTGAAATTTCGTGTAATTTGTGGTGTTGTGAGAGCAGAATAGCTCTTGAGATACATATCATTTATTGCACCATGGTTGTGCTTGAGTTTCATAGCGTATGGAGTTTTCCGTCTCCCCAAGATTTGTATTATGCACTTCGCGTGCTTGTGGTCGATATTCAGGTATTTCGTTGTTATGAGCATTTTAGCTCGGTAAGTATTTTCTTATAGATTATG
Organism: Nicotiana undulata; assembly: GCA_005239495.1. NCBI lineage: Eukaryota > Viridiplantae > Streptophyta > Magnoliopsida > Solanales > Solanaceae > Nicotiana > Nicotiana undulata. The sequence goes on from ML242272.1 coordinate 37,914, forward strand.
ATATGTGGATCGGGTGGCACGCTTCCACGGGTATATTGTTTTGATCGGGTGGCACGCTGCAACGGGTATCATGGTTGGATCGGGTTGCACTTTGCAACGGTATCATGGTTGGTTTGGGTTGCACGCCACAACAATGCGACGTTGAGTACAATCCCCTATACCTAATCTTGTGTGTTTTGTTTCTCAATTTATGAGGAAAGTTCATAACATCTTTTCAGTTGTTTAATTAGTCACGTGGGTTGAGTATTTCTTTCCAAAGTTTGTTTTCCTTATGTATCACATTCGAGTTTGTAGCTTGTTGGCACACTATGGCATCATATGAGACTTTTGGCAGTGTCTTAGGTGGCTTATTGCCTGAGCAACCTGTACTGGTGAGACAAGATTTTTAGATCTGGGATCAGTGCGATCGAATTTATATGCGGCATATTTGAGAGCAACTATCGTTATTTGGTTCATGATGAAGTAATGTTTCTTATCAGGAGGAGAGACTCAATGATTTGTTGACTCGGCAGTTGGTTATGGATTTCTACACATCTCTTCCGTCGTGGCAATATTGCAGGAGTTGGAATAGGACTTATATGTGTCATGGGGTGTGTTGTGGGCATCAGATTCATAGAGTTGTGGCTATTATTGTAAGAGGGTGTATTATGGTCAGGAGAATTATGCGGTGCATGGTGTGAATTCAGAACAGGTATACAATCATGTATTGGTACATCGTGTAGTGATGGATACGGTATTCGTATACTGGAAACATAACTGATCGGTGCCCACCTATACCACTAATAAGTAGCAAGTAAGGGGTCGAAGTAGCTTTTACCCGACTGGGTCGGGATCGATATCCACAGGGAGTTATGTATATGGGAGTTGAATTTCTACTTAACCTAGTGGTGTTTCAAGTTTTTAATTGCACTTCTCATTATAAGGAGTTTTGTATTTATACTAAAGTAAGACTAAAAAGGACTATTATCTAGCTAACTACAATCTTTTTGTGGATTTTCTCAAGTAATTAAAGGCACTAGGGCTGTGACTTACTCCTAGGTGAGTGACTAATGGGATCTAAAATCGAGGATAACCTTGTGAATTGCGGGTGAATGACATAACCTCATACTAAATTGCTCACCCAATACCTCTCAATAATTTGGGTGACTTTGCCCGAATTGGCTTTCTCAAGCACAATTGGGTGTTCCAACAAATCAAATGAAATGGCGCAAGTTGGGTGTAACTATCTCTAGTATTCACCCTTTTATTTTGGGCTATCAATATCTTGAGTTCACCCCAATACCTTGTTAGCCTATTTACCTAGACTTGGGTCATCTCTCTCAACAATAACCCTAGTCAAGAAGGCATGAAATAGTGTTTGCAACCACTAAATCTGAGAAGTAAGCGTGAAATAGACTAAAAATAAAATACCCAATCCCAAATTTATCCTAAAATAGAAGACCCATTAGTTACCCACACTAGGGTTGGGTCATAACCCTAGATTGAGGGTCTAGCTACTCATATTTAAAGAAGAAACTAAGATAGATGATGGAATTGAACCCATAAGCGTTGATTACAAGAAGAAAATCTAAGAAATATTGTAAGATCTAAGCTAAAATTACTCAAAACGGAATAAAAAAACTGTTCACGTGCTCACTCTAACGTCTCATGCCCTAAAAATGAGAAAAATATGTATTTATACTAGGCTAAAAATACTGGACAAAATTGTTCCTACGGAGATTTCGTTCCCAACGGAATTCTGAGCGCTCCAGCGGATTGGCTTCCGCTGCAGCGTTTTTGGACTTTGAACACTCTCTGAAACTTTATTCCGCTCCCAGCGGAATTATGTAGCGCTACAGTGGTCCCTAAAATCACGACATCGGAATAATACCGCTGACCGCGTTAGTGTGAAAACCCCAAATTGCTGACTCTCTAGTGTTTGGAAAACGCTCCCAGCATATTTTTGAACTCTGCAGTGGTAGAGAAAACGCTGCAGCAAAATTTCAGCGCGGTCTGTGGCTTAACTTGGCTTAGAAACCTGCTCTCTGAAGTTTTTGCAACGGGGCAGCGGATGGAATTCCGCTGCAGCGAAGTGACAACCGCTACTGCGGAACATTGGCGCTGACCGCGTTTCTGCTGGATTCTGGGACAATGAAAGTTTTTGCTCATGTTGAGTCATTTTAAGTCAATATCTTCAATTCAACTCAATTCCTGCAATTTAAACAACTTGCATCAAATTTTGGGAGTATTTTAATCAATATCGCCTCAAAACCTAAGGAAACGAAAGTAAATAATAGGTACGAATCCCTAGTTATGAACTCCCACAAACTTAAGTCTTTGCTTGTCCTTAAGAAAACAAGATAACTCCCACCTCCGTAAACAGAAGAAAAAGTATTTCGGCCATTTACATGTGATTTCATCAAGCTTCAATTGGGACTAACAATTACCCTCAACACAAATGCATTATTGACAATATTATGCAATGATTTTCTTAGCTCACTAGATCTAATATGACACCAAAGCTTCAAGAGTTGACTCAAGTCGTCAAAGAACTTAGACTATTTCTCTTATGCTCTCCATGGGCTCATCTCACCATATAGAATGAACTCTCAGAATTGGGATTATCAAGAGGTTCTCTCTTCACTCTCAAAAGAATTCTTCAAGTCCGGCTTTAAGTACCATAGGCTTGCCCCTCTTGTAAATTACCATTAATGTAAGCTCACTCAACTTGAGATCCTATAGGGCTTTGACGGGATGTAATGAAGGCCTTTTGGATCAAATTTTGTCATGATGAACTACGATTAAACATCTCTTCTTAAGCACTCCAATTTTTCACATTTCTGCTCATGTTTTTTTGACTCTTTGAGTCACACACTCTTCCTTGGGGAACTTACAGAGACTCATTGTCGCTCTTTCTTTTACTTGAAGCTCACTTTTCTCCCTTTTTCTTTCTTTTTCATCATTTCAAGCCTTTTCAACTTTGCTTTATTGATTCCTTTCAAACCTTTTGCTTTTCTTTTTGACTTGTTTTGCTTTTCAATCTTTTCATTGGCCTTTTCTTTTATGAAAATTCCTTTCATCACTATGCATTTCCTCGTCTCTCCCCCAAACTTATATTTTTGACTATTATTCATCATGAGTGCTCAAGGAAAGAATGAGTGCCAAGCGAGGGTCATTAGAGAACGGATGAAGGTTCATATTGTGGTTTTTTGAACAAATAGGCTCAGGCTCAAAAGGGGTTGACTAGGGATCTTGTCAAGGTAGGCTATGGAAGTCTTTTAATTTCAATAGGGAATCAAGGAAGGCCTATAATCATTTTACAAGTCGAGCTAACTTAAGATTTCGCCTAGAAAAACACTTGGGGCAAGTTCTAGACTTTTAGGCACGACACTCGGGATATGCAATTTAAACCTCACCTCTCAAACCTCAAGATCGTTAAAGAGTATCGAGTCGAGGGCCCACAACAACCTTAGTTCAGATTGCAAACTCACATATGGCTATATACACCATCTGACGATAGTTTTAGTCAACTCAAGACTCTAAGGGTGACAATTAGAACTAGACTCATCTGTAACTTGTCTCTAACCATGAGGTCAAAGGTAAGTATGTTGGTGCCAAGTGAAGCTTATTCGAGTCACATTTATTCAATACTATCAAAACAAAGGAAAAAAAAAACAAAAACAAAACGAAAAACGGACTAAATCCCTTAGGAAGGTCGTCACACCGTCCATCGTTGGGAAGAGACACCCGGTTTGCACAATTTCCACCCCTGGAAAGAACCGTGGCCTTAAGAAAACCAGGAGCTTATTGGTAACGCCAGAAGTAAAGAAGAAGCTATAAATTTAAAAAGAAGCTAAGTAAAAATACGAAAAGTAGAAATGAATATGTACAATAGGGGATTAAGACGAATATATATAAAGAGGGGAATGAATATATACATAAGTAAGGAAACCGAATATATACATACCAAAAGTAAAACAAACTAAAGGTACGGAAATGTAAATAAGGAAAGGAATTATAGTATCATAAGTTATTACAGCCCAAAAATATCAAAGTGTCTGAATCACCAAATACCAAATAGAGGCCACCCCCTCCAATAAGAAATAGCATTGTCCTCAATGCTAAATAACCAAAAATATAGAGAAGGGAAAGGGGTGAGAGAGAGTAAAAGAAAACTCCCTATGACGCCTCTGTCTCCATGGGGTCAGGATTAGTAGTGGAAGAAGGTATAGTAGCAGTGGCTGGAGCAGGGTCCTGTGGCTGTGAGGAGGTCTCTCCCTGTAGCTCCTCAAGCTGAATCTCCATATCATTGGTTCATGGTATGGATCTTCTGCGAACCGGGGCTGATGTAAGCTCCGGCTCATGTGCAACCCGATCAGTGGGTCTAGAGTCTCCTATCAACAAATCAAGGGGGATGTCCCCTGCCGATGTGAGCTTTGCGACCTCCTTCTTCATGTCATCTTGAGCCTCCTGCATCTCCACCTGAACTTTCTTCAAATCATCCTGAGACATCTTCATTTTCTTCACTGATTTGCCCTAAGAATGAATCTCCTTCCCATGCTTGTCCAGGGTTTCCATGATCTTTTTCTGGTTATCCACTAGGCTCCTCAATGTTTCCTCCAGTGATGGAGGTAGTGCAATCTGTGCTGGAGCCGACTGTGCTGCAATAGTGGTAGAAAGGTCAGTAAGCTTAGAAGAAGCTATCCACAACCAGTTGGTGATACCAACTAGAGTCATACACCCTCAAGGAAGTCTGAGGGTAAGTGGAAGATGACGGCACTGGGACTCGAATGGACATGGCAGGACCCGACGAAGACTCTAGGCCAGCAGCAACAGTGGTCCCCTCAGCAGCAGTGGAGCCCTCGACAGCAGCGGAAGGCTCGGTAGCAGTAGAAGTACCAGGGGCACTAGATGTGGTGGCTTTCACTTTTGCCTTGGGGTTGTCCGGACCCTTCAAACTATACCATAAAAAAGCTTATCGTGGCTTCACTTTAGTATCAAAATTCCTCCCCTCAACTTCCATGTCCCTGAAGTACATAGTGAGGAAGTTGGGAAAGGGATAGGAGGCTTCATTTCTCTGCACAATCCGGTCAATAACCCTGGCCATGATATTCCCGACATTAATCGGGATGCCATACATAATTCCCCCCCATAATAAAGGCCCTAGAGAGAGGCATGTCACTGTCATGAAGGATGAGGTCTATCCGGCTACAAACAAAGGTGGCCCACACCTTAGCCTCGAAGCTGAATGTGTTCCTTTTGATGGTGGCGCCTGTAACCAACCAAGCTGGAGTAGTCCTTGGGATAGAAATAACTGAGGCCAACCACGGATGAGCCAAATCTCCCAAAGCCACTTTCTCATTGTAGCGAGTCTCATCTTCATTAGCAAAACCCGCATAGTCATTGAATGCCCTACCATTGTATAAAATCCTATTGTTGCGAACCTTGGTAAGATATGTGTCCCTTTTTGTGTGGGCCACATTTGCATAAAACTCCTTCGTAACGTACTCATTGGCATCCTCAACTTTGCTAATGAATAAATACCACCCCTCTCTTTCATCAAATCGCTTCTTCACATTAGGGTTGAGAGGTAGGAGATACTTGATAATGAAAGGCCCTTCAGGGATAAGCAATCTTTGGGGCCACCACTCTCTGAATTTGTGGTAGGACGGTTAAGAAACAAACCGATCCTGCCACACCAATGGATTCTTGGTTCGGAGAATTCTTCTGGTCTGTACTAGGGTGTCACCACCCCTTCCATCATCTGGTGCCTCATCGGAGTTGTCAAGGTTAATAGAAGCGGGGGCAGTGGATTGGGCTGCTGCACTAGTATCCTGTGGGGGAGTTGAGTCACTAGAGAAACCCAGTCTATCAGAAGACTCGAAGCTAGTGGGCTCGTTGATGAGCCTCATTGGTTGGGATAATGCCTCTGCTAAAATTGCTCCACTATTACCCTCCGAAGCTTCCAGGGAGGGAACATATTCACTAGATTCGGATTGGTCAGGATTTTCCCTTTTTCTTGGTTGTTCCTTCTCAATTGTCTTTGTCGGGCCTAAGGGTGCCTGTTGTTTGCCCTTGACCCGACCCCTTGAAGGGTCACCCCACCCGGGTTTCTTTTCTGCTCCTCCTTGTGATCTAACCATTTTCTGCAAACATGTCGAGGTAGGTTGTTAAAACATGGTACACAAGCATCCTATGAAAGCACAGACACACGAGATGCAGAGAACTAAAACAGTGTAGGGCACAGACTTTTGATGTCAGCAAAAACTTGACCGCTGCAGCGGAAGGGTCACCGCTGCCAGCGGAATTTTGACCGCTGCAGTGGAAGTGTGGGGTTCGGAATACCCAATCTCTAAACTTGAAAAGCGCGCTCAGCAAAATAATGGTCCGCTGCAGCGAAAGGCCACCGCTGTCAGCGAATTTTTGGCCGATGCAGGGGAAGAATGGGAATCAGACTATCCCACTCTCAGAAGTATATCACCGCTGTCAGCGGAAAAATGGTCCGGTGCAGCGGAACCTTCACCGCTGTCAGCGAATTTCTAACTGGTGCAGCGGAAATCATCAGTTCAAATTGTTAAGTTCAAAAGACTCTGCTGTTAGCGGAATTTTGGTCCGCTGCAGCGAAGTTCATCATTTTAGCGCAGTGACAGCCAAATTAAAACTAGAGTTTTACCACTTTTTGTAAAAGTTATCATGAAACACATGTAATAAAAACTCTATACCCACTTAGGCAACCAAAAATCATTATCCCACAAGTTAGAACACATTGGTGAATCATGTTTAAGGATTAGGGATCCAATAACTCTAATTAAAAAGAACAAGAAGAAAACACACCAAGACTAGCAACACATTTTCAACTAAAAGAAATTTATGAGAACATACCACTATTAGATGAAGATATAGTATGCTAAGATGGGAGAAAAATGGTCTTGGATGAACAATGAATTTTATGAGCAGTAAAAATGTTGGTCTGGGAAGCAAATGAGGGAAAAAGGTAAAAGAAGGGGGTCCCTTGGTATTTATACTAAGGAGGTAGAACCCTACCGGCTTACCTAGCGCGCTAACGGAATTTTACCGCTGACCGCGCTTCTTTCACCTTGAAGTGCTGGGCCATAATCTTCACCGCTGTCAGCAGAATCCCACCGCTGACAGTGGAATATTGTTCGCTGCAGCGATATGAGATTCAGAGAGTTCACATTTTCGGATCGTTTGGACCGTTGTCAGCTGAAATTTTTCGCTGCAGCGTTTGGTGACCGCTGACCACGTAATTCTGACCGCTGCAGCGAATTTCCACTAGCTCGCCCAATTTTTCCAGACTTGATCCTGCACTGCATCCACCAAATCCTACACCAACTTCACAAATAGGTTATCTCACATAAAATCTACTCTAACAAAAACAAATAAAAAGAAAGAAAAGAAAACACTTGGGTTGCCTCCCAAGAAGCGCCTGATTTAACGTCGTGGCACGACACATGTTACCATGTTCAATTGAATTTCAGCAAAGCCACTACGTGGCCATCCTCAAATTTACCCAAGTAATGTTTGACCCGTTGCCCATTCACACGAAATTTTTTACCATTTTTGTTTTTTTAGATCAAAGGCACCAAAGGGTGTAACCAGCACCACCTCGAATGGAACACTCAACTTTGACTTGAGTTTGCCTGGGAAGAGACGAAGCCTTGAATTGAAGAGTAGCACTAGGTCTCCCACTTTGAATTCCCGTTCCTTAGCATACTTGTCATGCAAATACTTCATTTTCTCCTTGTACAAAGAAGAGCTTGCATAGGCATGGAATTTTAACTCATCAAGCTCATTAAGGTGATCAACACGAAGATTTGCAGCCGTGTCACCAATCCAAGTTCCACTTCTTTAAAGCCCAAAGTGCCTTGTGCTCCACCGTGATGACCATCGTAGGGCGAGGAATGGAAAGAATCCAGAATATACATTTGTTCTTCTTCGGGGACACAATGCCGAATGACTCCATCATTGCATATTTTGAATAAATACGGCTCATTCCAATAGTAATCCAAGTTGTCCCGTATAAGCTTCTTCCTTTGGTTAGAAGAGATCTCAAACAGGACAACACCGGTAACAAGAAAGTTGGCGATGACCGCAAACCATGACATATCATGCATAGAGACGGAGAGAAGCTGCTCATCCGGGAATGTATCATTGATCTCAAGGCCATCACTTGGCCTACCTTGCTCTTCTAACCGGGATAGATGATCGGCAACTTGATTTTCGCTCCCCTTCCTATCAACAATTTCTAGATCAAACTCTTGGAGCAACAAGACCCACCTCATAAGCCGAGCTTTTGAATCCTTCTTAGTCATTAAGTACCGGAGCGCCGCATGATAGGTGTGCACTATCACCTTGGTGCCCATAAGATAGGGCCTAAATTTCTCCATTGCAAAAACTATAGCTAACAATTCGTTTTCGGTGACGGTGTAGTTCCTTTGGGGGTACTTCATGGTTTTGGTTGCATAATAAATGGGGTGAAAGATTTTGTTCACCCATTGGCCCAAGACCGCACCCACCGCCACGTCACTTGAGTCACACATTAGCTCTAAAGAAGAGCTCCAATTTAGCACGGTGATAATTGGTGTGGTAGTTATCTTTTGCTTCAACAACTCAAATGCTCTCATACAATATTCATTAAACTCGAACTTGGCATCTTCCTCCAATAGCTTTCATAGAGGATTTACCACCTTTGAAAAATCTTTAATGAATCTCCGGTAAAATTCCGCATGCCCAAGGAAACTACGGACTCCCTTCACCTAGTTTGGAGGAGGCAACTTGGAAATAACCTCGATCTTGGCTTTATCCACTTCAATGCAATCTTTTGAGATTTTGTGGTCGAGGACTATGCCCTCCTCGACCATGAAATGGCATTTTTCCCAATTCTATACAAGGTTGGTTTCTTCACACCGGGCGAGGACTTTACCAAGATTTTGCAAACACTCCTCAAAAGAATCCCCGACCACGCTGAAGTCGTCCATGAACACCTCCAAGAAATCTCCAACCATATTAGTGAAAATTTCCATCATGCATCGCTGGAATGTGGCAGGTGCATTGCACAACCCGAATGGCATCCTTGAAAAAGCAAATGTCCCATAGGGACAGGTGAAGGTTGTATTTTCCTGATCTTCTGGAGATATCAAGATTTGATTGTAGCCTGAATACCCCGTCCAAGAAACAATAGAAAGCTCTCCCAGCAAGTCTGTCAAGCATCTGGTCCAAGAATGGCAAAGGGAAATGATCCTTTCGGGTCACCTTAGCTTGTTCAATTTGCGGTAATACATATGAACCCTCCAACCAATCACGGTGCGAGTGGGAATAAGCTCATTCTTGTCATTCTGCACCACTGTCATGCCACCCTTTTTAGGAACATATTGGACTGGAGAAGTCCAAGCACTATCCGAGATTGGGTAGATGCCCCCAACATCGAGCCACTTAATTATCTCCTTTTTTACTACCTCCTGCATTGGCTCATTCAGTCTCCGTTGGTGTTCTACGGAGGGCTTTGCACCATCTTTAAGTATTATTTTGTGCATACAGAAGGCGAGTCTTATGCCCCGAATATCAGCAAGATTCCAACCTACGACCTTCTTTCTCCTTTGGAGCACTTTGAGTGTAGAATCTACCTGCAATTGGGTTAGGCAAGAAGAAAGTATAACAGGTAAAGTACGAGAAGGACCCAAAAATTCATACCTGAGGTGTGGTGGGAGGGGCTTCAACTCCAAGGTAGGTAGCTCCTCCATTGAGGGCTTCGTCGGAGGAGTTTTCCGATTTTCCAAATCCAAAGATATCTTGCGAGGACCATAAGAATAAGAACCCATGCCTTGCAATTCATTGGCACACTCGATCAAGCCATCCACCACAATATCATTATGATTCAATAAAACTGCTTCCACGGGGTCTTCAACATTTATCATTGAGCTTGTTTCATCAATTATGACCTCGGTGACAAGGTCCACAAAAGAACACACCTCCTTGCTATTGGGTTGCCTCATTGACTTGCAAAAGAGGAAAATGACCTTTTCATCGTCCACCCAGAAGGTTAGCTCATCGACCTCCATATCTACCAAGGCCTTCCCCATAGCAAGGAAAGGTCTTCCCAAGATGATCGGAACTTCGTAGTCTACCTCACAATCCAATATCACAAAGTCCGCGGGCAAGATAAATTTTTCAACCTGCACCAAAACATTATCAATGATTCCCAAGGGTCGCTTCATATTGCGATTCGCCATTTGAAGTCGCTTAGAAGTTTCTCTAGGTTGACCAATTCCCAAGGTTTTAAAAATAGAGTAAGGCATCAAGTTGATACTAGCACCCAAGTCACACAATGCCTTTGCAAAATCCGCACTACAAATAGTGCAAGGAATGGTGAATTCTCCGGGATCTTCTCCGGGATCTTCTAGTTTGGATCTTCTAGTTTGATTTTCTTCGCACTCCATTGATCTCTTATTTGTGACCAAGTCTTTCATAAACTTGTCATACCCGGACATTTGTTCAAGAGCCTCGACTAATGGTACGTTGATGGACAAACTCTTCATCATATCTATGAATTTCTTGAATTGATTCTCCTTCTTTTGTTTAGCCAATCTTTAAGGATAGGGAGGAGGAGGCCTAGGCAATGTTGCCTTGGATTTTGGCACAACCGGTTCGGGTATGTCAATTACGTGTTCCCTAGACGGGTTCACGTCATTTTGTGATTCCTCCTCGTTGTCATTTATGTCAATCCTCACTTCATTATTCACCGGCTCTTCAATCACATTTTCAACCTCAATAGGAACCTCAACTTTTTGCAAGTCATCTTCATCACTAACAACTCTCTTCTGCTTTGAAGAACTAGCCTCACCTCCACGACCACTCCTTGTGGTCACTGCCATTGCATGGCCGGTATTGTTGTTGTTTCCCCCACTCTTAGGGTTCACCACTATGTCACTAGGTAGTTCCCCCTTCCGGTGTGTGTTCAATGCTTGTGAGATTTGTCTCATTTGGACCTCAAGATTTCGGATGGAGGTAGTATGGGAGGCAATTTGAGCATCCGAATCCGCATTACGTTCCATCATTTGTTTAAACATTTGCTTGATCCGGCCCATATAATTGCTTGAGGAACCTTGGACTTGTGATTGATATGGGGGTGGATTGTTGGGTTCTTGATACATCGGGGTCCTTTGAAATCCCGACCCACGATTTCCATTTCCACCCCAATTGCTATTGTTGTTCCCGCTACAATTGTTGTTGTTGCCTCCCCATTGTTGATTGTTGTTCCCCCAATTGCTTGAGTTGTTATTGTTGTTCCAATTACCTTGTCTTTGATTGTTCCGATTTTGGTTCTTCCCTTGATTGTTCCTTTTTCCTTGAAAATTGTTGGCATACATTACATCTTCATTTTTCTCATCATAGGAACCCTCTTGATTGTACCCAGTCACTCCTTGGTCGCATTGGTCATTGTTGTTTGGAATTTGATCTCGGCCCTTGTATTTGTTGAAGTTGCACCTTAGCAAGTTGATTCATGGTGGTGGTGATCTCGGCAATAGATTTCCCCTGAAGCTCTTTGTGGAGATTTATAACACTTGGATCACCCTGAGGCACATTTGCCCGACTCTGCCATGCTGACAAAGTTTCATCCATTTCATCCAAGATGTCACATGACTCATTGTAAGATAGCTTCATAAAGTTGCCTTCAGCGAGTTGGTTGATCACACACTGATTGGTGGTATTGATGCCTCGGTAGAAAGTCTGTTGCATCATGGCCTCGGTCATGTCATTGTTTGGGCACTCTTTGACCATCGTTCTGTGGCGTTCCCAAATCTCATGAAGGGGCTTATTCGGCTATTTCTTGAATATCAATATCTCTTCTCTCATAGCCTCCATGTGCCCGGAGGAGAAAAACTTGGCAATGAACTTATCCGCCAATTCATCCCATGTAGAGATAGAATGATTAGGGAGTCATTCAAGCCAATCCAACGCCTTCCCTCAGAGAGAGAAAGGAAATAATCTGAGCCTCAAGGCATCCTCGAATATATTGGTTTGCTTGCTCCCCAACATGTATCCACAAAGCCTTTTAAGTGCTTGTAGGCATTTTGATGGGGAGCTCCCATGAAATACCTTCGCTGCTCCAGAAGCGTCAACATGACATTAGTGATTTGAAAGTTGCCCGCCCGGATTCTAGGAGCATAACCCTCGTTCGGAAGCACCCTAGGAGCAACTCTTGGAGGAGGCGGGGGAGGGTCTGGAATATTATCATTGGGATTGGCCTGTCGGCCCCGTCTTTGAGGTGAAGGTTGATGTAACTCATCTTCCCCGATATCATCTACCTCCTCCCCCGGTATAATATTTTCTAGAGGATCAGCCATAAGTACCTGTATTGATTGAAACACACAAGTTAACAAAATGAAGGAAAGAAAAACAATCTACACCACTACTCAAATAGATAGTCAACACCGTTATAACTCCCCGGCAACAACGACAAAAAGTGATCGGCGCCCACCTATACCACTAATAAGTAGCAAAGAAGGGGTCGAAGCAACTTTTACCCGACTGGGTCGGGATCGATATCCACAGGGAGTTACGTATATGGGAGTTGAATTTTTACTTAACCTAGTGGTGTTTCAAGTTTTTAATTGCACTTCTCATCATAAGGAGTTTTGTATTTATACTAAAATAAGACTAAAAGGGACTATTATCTAGCTAACTACAATCTTTTTGTGGATTTTTCTCAAGTAATTAAAGGCACTAGGGCTGTGACTTACTCCTAGGTGAGTGACTAATGGGATCTAAAATCGAGGATAACCTTGTGAATTGTGGGTGAATGACATAACCTCATACTAAATTGCTCACCCCATACCTCTCGGAAATTTGGGTGACTTTGCCCGAATTGGCTTTCTCAAGCACAATTGGGTGTTCCAACAAATCAAATGAAATGGCTCAAGTCGAGTTTAACTATATCTAGTATTCACCCTTTTATTTGGGGCTATCAATCTCTTGAGTTCACCCCAATACCTTGTTAGCCTATTTACCTAGACTTGGGTCATCTCTCTCAAGAATAACCTTAGCCATGAAGGCATGAAATAGTGTTTGCAACCACTAAATCTGAGAAGTAAGCGTGAAATAGACTAAAAATCAAACACACAATCACAAATTTATCCTAAAATAGAAGACCTATTAGTTACCCACACTAGGGTTGGGTCACAACCCTAGATTGAGGGTCTAGCTACTCATATTTAAAGAAGAAACTAAGATAGATGATGGATTTGAATTCATAAACGTTGATTACAAGAAGAAAATCTAAGAAATATTGTAAGATCTAAGCTAAAATTACTCAAAACGGAATAAAACAACTGTTCACGTGCTCACTCTAACGTCTCATGCCCTAAAAATGAGAAAAATATGTATTTATACTAGGCTGAAAATACTGGACAAAATTTCCCCTACGGAGATTTCGCTCCCAGCGGAATTCTGAGCGCTCTAGTGGAGTGGCTTCCACTGCAGCGGAATAATAACCGCTGGAGTGTTTCTGGACTTTGAACACTCTCTGAAACTTCATTCCGCTCCCAGCAAAATTATTTAGCGCTGCAGCGATCCCTGAAAGCGCGACAACGGAATAATACTGTTGATCGCGTTAGTGTGAAAACCCCAAATTTCTTGCTCTCTGATGTTTGAAAAACGCTTCCAGCATATTTTTGAATTCTACAGCAGTAGATAAAACGCTGCAGCAAAATTTCAGCGTGGTCAATGACTTAACTTGGCTTAGAAACCTGCTCTTTTAAGTTTCGCAACGGGGCATCAGATGGAATTTCGCTGCAGCGGAATATTGGCGCTGACCGCATTTCTGCTGGGTTCTGGGACAATGCAAGTTTTTGCTCATGTTGAGTCATTTTAAGTCAATATCTCCAACTCAATTCCTGCAATTTAAAAAACTTGCATAAAATGTTGGGAGTATTTTAATCAATATTGCCTCAAAATATAAGAAAATGAAAGTAAATAATAGGTACGAATCCCTAGTTATCAATAACTGGTAGAGAATTTCAGATGTTGGAATTTGGCTCTAAGACTTATTTGACCGGGTAAACAAGAGGATTTTCAGGTTTGCTCGAGCTAATGTGCTCAACTGGGTTTTGGTAGCCCGGGTAGGTGCATGAGGTGTTAAACAATGATTTCAAAGTACTCAAGAGCAGTTCTTAGCACGTTCGAGGACAAACGTATGTTTAAGTGGGAGAGAATGTAATGAACCGTTCGGGCGTTTGGCGCTCTAGCGCGTCGTTCAGCGGTTTGAGGCCCTGAGTAGCTTCACTTTAGGTATTATGACTTATACGTATGGTCGGAACTGAATTTCGAGAAGTTCAGAGTTGATTTAGAAAGAAAATTCTCATTTCAGAAGCTTTAAGTTGGAAGAATTTGCTAAGGTGTGATTTTTGAGTAAACGACCTCAAAATCGGGATTTGAAGGTTCCAACAGGTTTGTATGATGATTTTGGACTTGGGCGTATGTCCGAATCGGGTTTGGATGACCCAAGGGAATTTCAACGCCTAATAGTGGAAGTTTGCACGTTGAGTGAATTTCATAAGTTTGGGTTGAAGTGTTTACATTATAGACGTCCGTTTGGGTTTTCAAGCCTGGGAATAGCTCCGTATGGTGATCCTGGGCTTAGGAGCGCATTCGAAAGTGGATTTGGAGATCCGTAGACCGATTCGGGGTCGTTTGGCGAAAGCTAGAAGTTGAAGGTTTTGGAAGTTTGACCAGGAGTGGAATTTTTTGTATCGCGGTCGGATTCCGATTCTTAAGGTGAGAGTAGGTCCGTAATGTCAATTATGACTTGTATGTAAAATTTGAGGTCAATCGCAATTTATTTGATAGCTTTCGGCATCGAATGTAGAAGTTAGAATTTCTTTGTTTCGTTAGGCTTGAATTGGGGGTGTAATTCGTGTTTTTAGCATTTTTTGATGTGATTTGAGGCCTCGACTAAGTCCGTATTATATTTTGAGACTTGTTGGTATGTTCGTACGGGGTCTCGAGGGGCTCGGGTGATCCTTGGGTGGTTTCAGACCATTTCTAGGCCTATTTTAGCTGCTAGTTTTTGGCTACAGCAGTGTGCTATGTGATCGCAGGGATTTTGACGCGATCGCGATGAGTAAAATGGGAGACTACCGGTGAGCTGTCCCTTCGAACCATTCTGCAGCAGCTGGAGTCTTTCTTATGTTTCATTTTTCTGTCATTTTCCTTTCAGACAGTAGGCTAGTATTTGTTTTGTATATTCTACTAGATTGCCCATATACTTGTGACACCAGGTCTTGGCGCACACATACTAGAATACTTTTGATATTTTGGGTTGTATTTAAATGCGTATGGTTTCATTTATTTTTTGTATAAATCTTGTTACATCGATAAATATTAAAAATATTTTCAGTTAATGAGGAATATTATCTACTTAGTGTTTTACTCAATTTGGGGGATTTTTAATATATTCAGTGTTGGCTTGCCTAACAATGGTGTTGGGCGCATTCACAGCCTAATACGAAATTGGGTCGTGACAGCATGGTATCAGAGCTCTAGGTTCACGTAGGTCTCACAAGTCATGGGCAGGTCTAATAGTGTCTTGCGGATCGGTGCAGAGACGTTTGTACTTATCTTCGAGAGGCTATAGAATGTTAGGAATTTGCTCTTTATTCATCCACTATCGTGCAGTTGATGGTATACTAAGTTTCTTCCTTTTATTCTCTCATAGATGGTGAGGACGCGTATGGCAGACGTTCTAGACCCTAGAGGAGTCGCTCCCCCTATTGCTAGAGGTCGATGCAGGGGCCGGGGGAGGGCACCGTCCTGAGGTAGGGGGAAAGAGCGTCCCAGAGTTGCCCCAGTAGCATCACCAGCAGATCCAGTGGTGGATTCCATTGTTGAGGAGCAGGGAGAGGTACCTGCCGCACAGCCAGCCCTGGTAGATTTGACAGCACCGGGCTTTCAGGAGTTCATGGACACTATGACTCAGGCTGGTTTATTTCTAGCGGACCTCGCCACATCCCTAGCAGGAGGAGAGCACAGACCCTACTTCTTAGGCTCCTGGTCATGCAGTTGCAGTATATCAGACCCCGGGAACACTACTCGTGGTCGGACCCCATCCAGAAGCAGCAGTTGCACCTAATCGTAGACTAGCTACAGCCGGCGAGCCGCAGAAGTTTTTGGACAGGTGGACTAGGCTTCACCCTCCGGTATTTGGGGGTGAACTGCATGAGGATCCCCAGGACTTTATTGATAGGTGCAGGGACAGACTGCACAACATGAGCATATTGGAGTCTTACGGGGTAAATTTCACTACCTTACAGTTGAAGGGCAGAGCCCGTAGATTGTGGAAGTCTTATCTTCTTGGCAGACCGGAAGATGCTCCTCCCATGACTTGGGACTTGTTTACACAGCTTTCTTGGATAGGTATATCCCACCCTCTCAGAGGGAAGAGTTGTAAGGTCTGTTCGAGCAGCTCGAGCAGGGCCAAAATTTAGTGACGATTATGAGGCAAGATTCTCTACGTTGTCTCGCCATGCACTGATGATACTTCCTACCGATGCAGAGAGTAAAGGTCATCCTAGAGTTGGAGGTCAGGCCAGCGGGGGCCAAACAGTTGGCGCTCCAGATGCAGTGGCCTCATATACCGTGATCATAGGTATTATCTCTGTCCGCGATAGTGATGCTTCGGTATTATTTTCATCCAAGGTGTACCTATTCATATATATCATCTATGTTTTCTCATTTCTTGGATATTCCTGGTGCGTCCTTGGGTACTCCTGTTTATGTGTCCACTCCAGTGGGCGATTATGTGGTTGTTGATCGGATCTATCGGCCATTTGTGGTCACATTCTGTGGTTATGAGACTATAGCAGACCTTCTGTTACTTGATATGACCGACTTTGAGGTCATCTTGGGCATGGATTGGTTATCTCCATATCACGCCATCCTTGATTGCCACGCCAACACTGTTACCTTAGTAATACCAGGGTTGCATAGGTTGGAGTGTAAGGGTTCGTCTGTCAGTACATCCAGTCGGGTTATCTAATTTCTAAAGGCCCAACATATGGTCAAGAAGGGTTGTCTGGCTTATCTAGCCTATGTCGGGGACACTACCGCAGAGCCCCTGGTGATCGATTCAATGCCAGTAGTCCTGGAGTTCATCGATGTGTTTCCTTCTAATCTTCCAAGCATTCAGCAAGATCGTGATATTGATTTCTGCTTGACTTGGCTCTGGGCACCCAGCCCCTATCTATTCCACAATACCGTATGGCTCCAAAAGAATTGAAGGAGTTGAAGGAGCAACTTGAAGAGTTGCTAGAAAAGGGGTTCGTCAGACTGAGTGTGTCACCTTGGGATGCACTAGTATTGTTTGTGAATAAGAAGGATGGGACAATGCGGATGTGCATTGATTACCGTCAGTTGAACAAATTTACCATCAAGAACAAGTACCCTTTGCCGCGTATCGATAATTTGTTTGACCAGTTGCAGGGTCCTAGGGTATTCTTTAAGATTGACTTGAGATCGGGTACCATCAGCTGAATATTCAAGACTCAGATGTTCCGGGGACTGCCTTCCGTACTAGATATGGCCATTATGAGTTTCCAGTGGTGTCCTTTGGCTTGACCAATGACCCAGCGGTATTCATGGACTTGATGAACAGGGTGTTCGTGCCTTAGATTGATTCCTTTTTTATCGTCTTCATTGACCACATCTTGATTTACTCGCGCAACCTGGGGAAGAACGAGCAACATTTAAGAGTAGTGCTCCAAACTTTGCGGGAACAGAAGTTGTATGCTAAGTTCTCCAAGTGTGAGTATTGGTTAGATTCTATGGCATTCTTGGGACATGTTATATCAGGTGAGGGTATCAAGGTGGATCCCAAGAAGATTGAGGCAGTTCAGAGTTGTCCTCGTCCTACTTCGGTGACCGAGATCAGGAGTTTCTTGGGGTTAGCAGGGTATTACTGCTAGTTTGTGGAGAATTTTTCATCCATTGAAGCACCTTTGACTAGATTGACCCAGAAGGGTGCTCCGTTCTGATGGTCCGATGAGTGTGAGGCAAGCTTTCAGAAGCTCAAGACAACTTTGACCACAACACCAGTTCTAGTGTTGCCTTCTGGTTCGGGGATGTATACAGTTTATTGCGACGTTTCACGCATTGGCTAGGGATGTGTATCGATGCAGCAGGGGCGAGTTATTGCATATGCTTCACGTCATATTAATCCCCATGAGAAGAACTACCATGTGCACGATTTGGAGTTGGCCGCGATTGTTCATGCTCTTAAGATTTTGAGGCATTAATTATATGGAGTGTCTTGTGAGGATTATACCGGCCATTGCAGTTTGCAGCACTTATTCAAGCAAATGGATCTCAATTTGAGGCAACGCAGGTGGCTTGAGTTACTAAAGGACTATGACATCATTATTCTTTATCATCCAGGCAAGGCGACTGTAGTCGCGGATGCTTTGAGCAGGAAGGCAGAGAGTACGAGTAGTTTGGCATTCATATTAGTAGAGGAGAGGCCACTAGCTTTGGACATTCAGTCCTTGGCTAATAGACTTGTGAGGTTGGACATTTCAGAGCCTAGCCGAGTCCTTGCATGTGTTGTTGCTCAGTCTTCATTATTGGGGCAGATCAAGGCCTGACAGTTGGATGATCCGTGCTTGGCTGTTCTTAGAGAGATGGTACTACAGGGTGGTGCCAGTATCGGCGAGGATGGTGTCTTGCGGATCCGGGGTCATATATGTGTTCCTAATGTTGATGGCTTGGGGGAGAGGATTCTGGAGGAGGCACACAGTTCTCGGTATTCTATTCATCCAGGTGCTACGAAGATGTATCGGGATCTGAGACAACACTATTGGTGGCGACGTATGAAGAAGGATATAGTTGAGTATGTTGCGAGGTGCCTAAATTTCCATCAAGTTAAGTATGAGCACCAGAAGCCAGGGTGCCTACTTCAGCAGATGACTATACCCGAGTGGAAGTGGGAGCCCATCACTATGGATTTCGTGATTGGATTGTCGCGGACCTTGCTGATGTTCGATGCAATTTGGGTTATTGTTGACAGGTTGACCAAGTCGGCACACTTCATTCTAGTAGCCACCACTTATACTTCAAAGAGATTGGCCCAGATTTATATTCGGGAGATAGTCCAGTTGCACGGTGTACCTGTTTCCATCATATCAGATAGGGGACCTCAGTTCACTTCGCATTTCTGGAGAGCCGTACAGAGTGAGTTGGGCACCCGTGTGGAGCTCAGCACAACATTCCATCCACAGACCGACGGGCAGTCAAAGTAGACAGTTCAGATATTGGAGGACATGCTAAGGGCATGTGTGATTGACTTTGGGGGAAAGTGGGATCACTTCTTTCCATTAGCCGAGTTCGCTTACAACAACAGTTATCAGTACAACATAGAGATGGATGCATTTGAGGCTTTATATGGTCGGTGGTGTCGTCCTCCCATTGGGTGGTTTGATCTTTGAGAGGCTAAGCTATATGGTACAGATTTGGTGAAGGATGCCTTGGAAAAGGTAAAGTTGATTCAGGAGCGGCTTCGCACGGCACAGTCCACAGAAAAGAGTTGCGCGGATTAGAAGGCGCAAGGTATCATTCATGGTCGGCGAGAAGGATCTCTTGAAAGTCTCGCCAATAAAGGGTATTATGAGGTTCAGAAATAAGGTCAAGTTGAACCTAAGGTTTATTGTCCCATTTGAGGTGTTGAGGAGAGTTGGAGAGGTTGCTTATGAGCTTGCTTTACCTCCAAGCCTGTTAGGGATTCATCAATCTTTTCACGTGTCTATGCTCTAAAGGTATCACGCCGACTTATCTCATGTGTTTGACTTCATTACTATTCAACTAGATGAGAGCTTGGGCTACGAAGAAGAACCAATTGCTATTGTTGATAGACAAGATCCCCAGTTGAGGTCCAAGAGGATTTCCACAGTGAAAGACCAGTGAAGGGGAACACCAGTCGAGGAGGTGACTTGGGAATCTGAGGAGGACATGCGAGTCAGATATCCACACTTATTGAGCATTCCAGGTATGATTCTAGACTCGTTCGAGGACGAACGTTTGTTTAAGAGGTGAAGAATGTAACGACCAGATCGTTAGTTTTGTTTTCTAGAACCCCGTACCCTCTTAAGACTTCTCGTACTTGCTCTTACTGATTTATGACTTGCGGGGATGGTTTGTTCGGGATTTGAGAAAGTATGGAGTAAAATGGGAACACATGGTTCTTTAAGGTTGGTTTGAAAGGTCAAGTTTGACCCCGGTCGACATTTTTAGTAAACGACCTCGGAATCAGGATTTGACGGTTCCAATAGGTTCGTATGATAATTTCAGACTTGGATGTATGCTCGAATCGAGTTTTGGATGACCCAAGAGTGTTTCGGCGCCTATGAGTGAAAATTGCTTCTTGAAGGTTTTAGAAGTTCTTTAAATTTGGTTTGGGACGCGTTTTGGTGATATCGAGGTCCAAACGGGATTACGGGACCAGGAATAGTTCTGTAAGGTCATTCCGAGTTCATTTGATAGGAATCAGACGAATGGAAGTCCTTTGGGGAGTTTTTGAACTCAAAGAGTCAATACATGCGTTTTGGCGTCCGATTCGTAGTGTTGAAGTTATTTTTGTGTTTTGATCGCTCGAGCGAGTTTGTATGAGGTTGCTAGACTTGTGTGGGTAGTTGGTGTAGAGCTCCGAGGGCTCGGGTGAGTTTTGGACGTGTAGAAAGGGTGAGAAAACACACCAGATTTCTGGTGTTTCTGGACATCTGTTGCAGGTCTCGCAAATGTTCGCAAATGCGAACCTCGCATTTTCGAGAAAGG
Source organism: Nicotiana undulata (assembly GCA_005239495.1). NCBI lineage: Eukaryota > Viridiplantae > Streptophyta > Magnoliopsida > Solanales > Solanaceae > Nicotiana > Nicotiana undulata. Next base: position 58,728 of record ML242272.1, read on the forward strand.
ATTTGCAATTGCGAAGGAGCCCGACCAGGACAGTGATCGCATTTGCGGTTCCGACAGAGTTTGCATCTGTGACTCTTTGGTCGCATTTGCGGCCCCAACAGCTGAAGGCCTTGCTTCGCATTTGCGGCCCTCGCATTTGCAAACCTGGTGTCGCAAATGCGACATCGGAGGCTTGTGCCCAGTTCAATTAATACGGGACTTAGATCAATTTTCACACATTTCACTCACTCCTTGGGCGATCCTTAGAGCTTCTTGAGAGGGATTTTCACCTAACTTTTCGATGTAAGTAATTTCTACCATATGTGAGTTAAATACTTTGATTATGGGTAGATTAACATGTAAAAATTTGTGAAAATTATGGGTTAGATTAAAAACCTAGGGTTTTGATAAAAATGTAATTTTACCACGAAAATAGTTATGGAACTTAGTGAAAATTATATATTTATGTTCCTTAGGTTGTGGGTAACAACTTTCTTCGAAAATTTCCGGAATCCGGGCGTATGGGCCCGGAGGTGAAATTTAGGAATCTTGCAATTTGTGTTGGGAAATCATTTTTATAGTGAAGATATGAATTTTTGAGCTTAGATTAATTATGTAATGTTTGACTAGTTTCGAGTCGTTTGGCGTCAAGTTTGGAGGTTTGAGCGCATTCTTGAAGTGAGAAGTAAGCTTTGAGACGAGGTAAGTCTCTTTTCTAACCTTGTAAGAGGGAAATTTCCCCATAGGTAAATCTAATTAATATGTGATTATTTGTGGGGGCTACGTACGCGCGAAGTGACGAGAGTCCGTACGTAGCTACTATTCCTATTATGTCTGGGTAGTTATAGGCTTACACCATGCTTTATGGACATAGCTAATTGATCATATGTGTTGATTGTATTGGACGGGAACTAAATTTAAGATTTTTAAGAATTTAAAAGGTTTCAAGTAAATTATTATGATTTGAGGAGAATTGGGGAAAAGCTATGTTATATTTATATGTAACCGCTTCACAAATATATTTCGCGAGCGAGGGACTATTTCCACTACTCTCAAGAGAGCTGCCCGTTCGCCATGGCAGGTTGATAGATGCATCTATGTTTCCCGCTGTTCGACCCTCAGTGCACAGTTTACATTATGTTGTATCGGGCCGAACATCCTCGGTGGAGTTTATGTGTGATATTAAAATTGATAGCCCTTTTTATAATTGTATATATTTACCGTTTTGAGATCATTTGCTAAAAATGAAGGAAGTGTGTTATTTTCTCGGAAATGATGGAAGAACTGTTCAGTTATTTCTTGTTTTGAAATTATGTAGTTCTGTATATTGTGTGTATTTAGAATCTAACATTATTATTTTATTGGCCCTAGTATGTGTCGAAGTCGACCCATCGTCACTACTTCTTTGAGGTTAGACTAGATACTTACTGGGTTCATATTTTTATGTACTCATGCTACGCTTCTATACTTGATTGTACAAGATTTGAGGCAGGTGCATCTGGATACCAGTCTGGCGCATAGTTGATTTTTCAGTTCGAGGCTACCGATGAGCTTCCCCTTCGAGCCATTCTGCAGCAGCTGGAGTCTTTCTTATGTTTCATTTTTCTGTCAATTTCCTTTCAGACGGTAGGCTAGTACCTGTTTTGTATATTCTACTAGATTGCCCATATACTTGTGATACCAGATCTTGGCACATACATACTAGTAGACTTTTGATATTTTGGGTTGTTTTTAAATGCTTATGGTTGCATTTATTGTTCCGTCTAAATCTTGTTATATCGATAAATATTAAAAATATTTTCAGTTAATGAAGAATATTATCTACTTAGTGTTTTACTCTATTTGGAGGATTTTTAATTTATTCAGTGTTGGCTTGCCTAACAATGGTGTTGGGCGCCATCACGACCTAATAAGAAATTGGGTCGTGACAGATACAAAATTCACCGGCCGGGTTTTCACGTGAAAACTTATAAGCTTACATAAAGGAGTATCATCAAACTCAAAATCGAGTCATGGATTCTATTAACTAATTATTATTTCACAAATGCTATTCGTTATTGTCCAATCTATTAGGCATACACTAACTATGAATAGAATTGTACTTTTTGATAAATCAAAACAAAAAACAAATCACATTGGTCATGATAATTATAACAAAATTAGGAGTATAAGCTCATTTAATGAATAAGAGAAAATATTTTATATATATTAATACAAAACATCTTTTTTCTACTTGGTCCGTTCAATATACAATAAGTATACTAGCACAAGAACTCGGAGTAAAATCACTCCCATAATCAAGATAAATTATACTTTAATCTTGTGCTACAATCATCAAGATATTTTGCCAAATAATACCTTCGATTGTGAACATAGTTTATTAATTATGAGAATCGACAATTTAATTTTTCTTTATATGAGCTAAGATTCCATATATTAAATTTTCAACTACATAACTAAAGGACAGACATGTAACAAATGATCTATTTAAAATAGTACTTTATTGAATTGAATAAATCAAATATACAATTATTCCATAAAAATAAAACACAATACTATATCTAAACCGCATGGTTAATAGTATATCCCAACACCCACTGGTAGGAATACACCGAATTGTTGTTGTTGTTCTACAACAGCGTCACAAAATAACTCTTTTGGAATCTATCAACGGTAAGTACAAGGATTCTGATCGAGTAATAATTTGTTCACTCTGGATCCCAATTGTAGGAAATTTGGGTTCACCAGTAACTTTCCACGCTCTTTTCACCTGTATCAGATGAGGGTTTAGATTGTGGTATAGGGGATTGCTCTAATACACTGTGACAATCACCGTCGATTAGTAATTCCTCGCGTTTTCCTTCATTGATATTAGAGTCATAGGCTAGTTTTCTTGACGCATATATAGAATAGTTTTAAATTTATGTGTAAATCTATAACTATCATATTCATGTATCCTTTTTTTACTGTGCAATTGAGACAGTTAATATGTTTAACATATTTTTTTAATCAGTAGAAATATGTTTCAGATATGATAAATAAATATTATTTTAAAAAAATCATTAGTTGATTTTTTGTGGGAATCAATTACATCTTTTTATCTGTGTCTCACTGGAATTATAAATCACATTTAGACAGTGATTGAAATATTTTGAATCGATATTAAATCAATATTCAATATGTTTGAAAACAATCTTGAATTTTAATAAATGAGATTATTTTAACCTGATACAATTTCTTCCAACTAAATTGTCTCGTTGCATGAGTTTCACGCGACGCCTGGTGGCTGCCTTCCCAGAGACCAACCGTTTTCTTTTTCGTAAAAAAAAAAAAAAGAAACTTAGAAGCTTAGTGCTTCAATGGTAGGTGCGGCTGAACATAAGGAAGATGAGAAAGTTAAGTTTCTCTCTTTCCTAAAATCTGGTATGAATTATTTGATAAATAAAAAAATGGGTGACAATTATGGTTTCTCTCCTCTCGAATGTTCAACAATGTTTTTAAAAAAAATAAATATTAAGTTAGGTTTTAAAGGTTATGGGCAGCCAGATGCATTAAAGAAGCATGGGCTAAGTTTTAGATGTTGGCAAATTTTGAACATGGGCTTATGGCCCACGATAATTGTTGAAGCTTGGGCTTCGTCTTTTTTTTTTTAATGTTGACAGAATTTTGTATAAATTATTACATTCCTATACCATATATGAAACCTTATCACCCTCCATGTTTAAGGTTTGATTTAATTATATTTAGTATACCAAATTACCAAATCTATACCATAATTAATTTAGGATTATAATTAATGGGCAATTTTTTACTCCTTAATTAAAGGGGTATAATTAATGGGCAGATTTTTACTCCTTAATTAAAGGTGTCCATATATCCCACGTTTCTCTCTCCCCATCATTTGTAACCAGCCGTTTTCCTCTCCCCTTTCTTCCTCTTTTCCCTTCCTTCTTCTTCAAATTGTAGAATTCAGTGAGGATAAGTTTACATTACATATTGCCCGCAGATGAGCAGGCAAATGGAAAAGCTAACATTTCTCTGTATATATGTTCTTCATCTTTTCTTCTCTCAAATCCACCATTGACAGCCATTAAAAAGCTTGAANAGAAATGATGGTTGCAGGGAAGAACACATAGCTCTACTCCATCCAAATATTTATAGAGGCGTATGCAGCACTCCTGTGAAGCCATACAAACAATATTTATATAATGAAAAGTTAGCCACTATGGAAAGTTAGCCACTAGGGTTTTTGGTGAAGATGGGACTTGGTTTTGACTGATTTTCAGATTGAATCTCGAAGAAGAAGAAGAAGAAGAAGACAAAGAAGAAGAAGAAGAAGAAGAAGAAGAAGACATATTACAGAAATTGTAGATAAATTGTAGTTAAATTGTAGTTAAATTGTAGTTAAATTGTAGATTGTGTCCAGAATGTAGTTAATGTATAGTTTTTTTGTAGACAAATTGTATTCTAAACATCATAATAACTACATTTAATATAACTACAAAATTTCTATTCATCTACAAAAATTCTTCAAAAAAACTAAAAATAAACTACAAAGTCAAACAGATCTCAATATCGTATCACCCAATTCTCATTCGATTGTAGTTTAATTGGGATTTTCGACATAATTGCGTTTTTTGCAGAAGATTTGTAGAAGTTTTAGTCATTTTTAATTTGTGAAAACAAAAAACAAAGCATCTACAATCAAAATACAAATAATCTACAATTTATCTACAAAATATCTACAAACTGGGTACATTGAATAGAAAGAGACGAAAATTAATACAACGTGATTTGCGTTTGAAAATTTCTGAAAGAATCTTTAATTCCCCAATATTAGCGCACCTAAATAAGGAATTTTAATACTACAATGATTCCTTATTTAATGAAATATCTGAAAGAATATTTACTTCCTTAATTTTAGCGCCTAAATAGGAAGATTATATCTACTAAGATTCTGTATTTAATGCATTGTATCTGTTTTGTAAAAAAACTATTAACAGGGCGAGTAATTTTCAAATCATGAACATATTTAGTAATATAGTTTCCTATATGGTATAGGAACGAAAATGTCTCAATATTGTATGGGCTAAAGGCCCACTTTATGTCTTGTTTAATGTTAGTTGGACTAATGGCCTAAATTAAGATGGAATTTTTACATTCATATGTCATATAGGAAACCTTATTACCCTCAATGTTTAAGGTTTGATATAATTACATTTAGTATACCTAATTACCAATTCTATACCATATAGTATTTTAACGGTACAATTAATGTACCGTATATCCCTCCTAAATTAATGGTACCGTATATTCCTCCAAATCCCGCCCCTCCCATGTTTCTCTCTCCCAAACTCACACCCTCACCCACGTGTCACTCAAACCCACGTTATTTTACCCCTTTTTCCTCTGCTAAAACCACAAAAACATCCGTAAACCCACCATTAACGTTCAATTTCAAATTTATTCTTCTACAGCCAGTCAAAATTGAAGACATTTCTTCAACAAAGTCCATACACCCATTTTCTTTCAGATTAAAATTTCCTCAACGAAGAAAAACAAACCTTCGAAGCACAGCCCTAAAAAAGCTAGAGAAACTGATATACCCTCTTTCGATTTGGGTGTATTATCACCAAAGTCACCGAAAAAGCATGGGAAATCTGCTCATGTAAGTGTAGATAAGAAGCATAGTCTTTCTCCGCGTCAAATTAGGGCTGAAGCTAGAACCAAACAAAAATACGATTTCGATGCTGGAGAATCTTTGACCCTAGTCAAACAAGCCAAACGAAAAGGAAAAGAGATAGTGTTCGATGATGATTTTGTTGAAGATGTGCCTTTCAGTAAATCTGGAAAGAAAGCTAAAGTGTCTCCCAGTTCAAAACTCCCAAAAAGAAGAAAAATTCAAAAAAAAAAAACCTAAAAATATTCGGAAACATTCATTGGTGAAGGTAAGAATTTAGTAATTTCTTCACTAGTTATTTAGTTTGTTTTAGGTTTTAAAAATCTGCGTAATCTGTGTTTTTGGAGAATTGTAGATTAGTTGTCTTCATTTTGAGGATTAATTGTAGCTTTATTGATATGTTTTACATTGTACATATTTTGTAGATTCTTTGTAGTTATTTTGTAGATTACTTGTAGCTTTATAGATACAAATATCAATTCCGTCAGAATTGTAGATATTTGTTGCTGCCTTTGCAGAGTATGTTTAAAATTGTAGTTATTCTGTAGATTTTTTGTAGTTATTTTATAGATAAATTGCAAATGTATCAGTGTTTTTTAAGCACTTTATTAATGTGAGATTATTTATAATTTGTGCAGAATGGATATTTTTTTGCACCCCATAATGTTGATTATGGGGTGCTTAGATTCCACACATTATGTGACCCTCGCATTCCTAGCCAAATTAAAGAGCTTTTGTCTCCAAATGGTTTGAAGCTATTCAAGAAGACATGCTTTGGTTATTTACTGTCATTTCCCAGTCTATGCATGCAAAATCAAGCTAGTCATCTTCTTATGAAGTATGAATTGAATTCATATGATTGAGAGAGTTCGCATTAATAACTGGTCTTAGATGTCATACCCAGGTGACAAACTTTGGTTACACTACCAATTATGTCAGTAAGATAATGAGCAGCTTCTTTCCAAACAAGGTAAAAGTGGAGAAGACATACCTGCAACAGATTGTAACCAACAAAAGCTGGGTAAATGATGAGGATGCAGTGAATTTATGTATTCTTTATCTCTTAGAATTCTTCATTTGTCCTTCATAGAAAGACCATGTTGGGTTAGTAGATCATTTTAGGTTTTATTTGGTGGAATCCGGTCGGTACGAGACATACCCATGGGGTATTCAGTCTTACAGACAGTTGATGGAATCAGTTAGGCACAGGCTAAATCCTTTCGTACATTCTTATCTCATTTGAGGATTCCCACTAGCCATGCAAGTATGGTTGTATGAGTGTTGCTCTATCGTCAACACTGATATAGCTACAAGGATTGCTAATTCAATCCTTCGCATACTTAACTGGTCAGCTAGTAAGGGTCAGATTTGGTTAGCTGCAATTGAAGAAAGAGTGATCAAGCCTGAATGGATCAAGGTAAATGGTTTTTATTTATGATTATACAGTTTACCTACAAAATATCTACAATTCTTCTACATATTATGCCTTGATTAATTTGTTTTTTTCTCATTCAGTTCACCAACATAAATGAATCTCCTGAAGAGCTTGTAGTGATGTCTTTGCATGATAAAGTTGAGTACATAGTTGAAGAGGTTGAACATATTTCTGAGGATCCCAAATTTGATGCTCCTCCATTGGAACCCAAAGAATCAAGTGGAGAATAGGACAAGGAGTCTATTCTTAAAAAGATTAGCAAATTAGAAAGAGGTCTTGAGAAGGTAAAATGTATTCCTAAACAACATTGTGATCTATACATAATATTGCATCTGCTCTTTAATGTATGTTAAGACATATTCTGAAGTTAACTATGTATTTTTTTAATATGTAGGTCGATGAAAAGCTTGCAGATTTTAGGAAAGATGTCTTTAAAGAACTAGGTAGCCTTCGAGTGCTAATCAATGAGTCAGTCAAGACTGTTTTGCAGGTGATAAACAGTCAAAATGACCAAGTTGATGCAAAGGTAAGATTTGAAATTTATTCATATAACAAAACAATTTATGTCACCTCTAAAATATATATACTAACTAATATAAAACTTTTCAGTTTGCTGGTAGTTCAACAAAAAATACTGACCAACCAAAAGACATGAACAATCAGCAATTTTAGTTCACTAGTGGGGAACTAGTGCAGGCCAACACCAGCAAAATAAGTATCTACAAAATAACTACACTTTATCTACACTTATCTACAAAATATCTACAATTTGTCTACAAAATATCTACAAAGAATCTACATTATATATACAATTAAATACAGCATATTGACACCGATCTACAGATTAATATAGATCTTACAACACACCAATATATCTCCTTAAACTGTCATGCCACTATTATCCAGTATGATTTAACATTTTTAATGAAAAAAATAGAACATGTTGAAGGTGCAATTGGTGAAGAAAATCTTCCAGCACATGTTGATTTATATACATATTTTGAAGGTGCAGTTGATGAAGAGAATGTAGGTATGAAATTGTATTCAGAGATATTTGCTTGATGTTTGAATATTTTAACCATTCTATTAAGCTATATATACATGGTGTTACAGAGAGGGAAGATATGCATGCACAATCTCCAATTCACGGAGTGACAGTAGCAACTCAAACATAACAGGTGAATGAGGAAGATGACAATGTAGGTGAAGAGGCAGAGTATGTGAATGTAGATGATTCAGAAGACTCCGGAGGTGAGAAGAAGGAGGTTACACTAGATGATTTCGAGCTGCCTGATAATTTCTCCCAGTTGGTTAAGTTTGGCGAGCCTATACAAGATGAAACAACACTTGTGCATCAAGGTAGAACAAGGCAGCCGGGAAAGCATGCCCGATAACCATTTCTCCCTTTATACAGTTCTGGTGGAGAACCTCGGTTGGACCTCAAATATTTTACCTCAAGCACCCATTTACTAGTGTTATTGGTCAAGATGTAGATCCTGAGTTGTTGGATCAATTCAGCAAGTGGTTATACCACGGTACCGACACAGGTTCAAAGAGGTTAGATTGCACAAAAAATGACACTTTGATTCTAATATTCATCTTTTACATATCCACGTCATTCTACAATTTTATTTTAATATATATTTGTTTATATAGGAGGAAGGATCCGTATTCCATAAAGGATAACAAAATTAAGCCATGGTTAGACCTTGGAGTTGAAAAGGTTGACAAGAAGGAGTGGTTCTTTTCTCTGGCACACCCCAGACAAGTCTTCAATGACTCGGTAAGAATCAATGTACCCAGTTTGTAGATATTTTGTAGATAATTTGTATTCTGCTTGTAGATGCTTTATTTTCTGTTTGTAGTGTAATTATAGTGATTTTGTAGTTTTATGTAGATTATTTGAAGATGACTTGTTGTATAAATGCAAACTGTTTTTGCTGCAGCACATTGATGTTATAATGTATTACTTGAGGAAAAGAGGCAAGTATGGCCTCCTCAACAAGACCAGGTTAACTACAACAGATTGTTTGTTCAAGACTAGGATTGAACAAATTTATGAAAAGTTTCAAAATGCTCCTCAAGAAAAAAAGTTTTTTGTTGTCAAACCCCAGGACGTTGTAGCAGAATATATATTGGGGTATAGAATACTCGCCAATGTTGCATGGGATGAAGTTGATTATGTCATCATGCCGGTCAACATTGTAGAAAAATTTCACTGGGTGTTGGTTGTTTTTGACATTGCAGACAGACAACTTTATGCGTATGATTCCATGGTCTCTTCACGCAATCACCCTATTGTTGAATCTTGTGTCGACAAGTTTTCTGTTATTATCCCTTTGTATTTGTCATGCACCGGTTTTTATGGTGTCAAGAAGCACTAGAGGGGAGGTCGAGGAAGAGGAGGTCAGGCACGTATTTATTCGCTTTCGGCTAGGCCTGATGCTATGGCCTCAGATGCGGTAATCGCATGTACTATTTCAGTTTGTCACAGTGATGCTTTGGCTTTATTTGACCCTGGTTCCACTACTCTTATGTCTCATCCTATTTTGCTCATTTTCTGAATATGCCCCGTGAGTCTCTAGTTACTTATGTTAATGTTTCGACTCCGGCGGGCGATACTATTATTGTGGACCGTGTGTACCGATCGTGTCTTATATCTATTGGGGGTTTGTAGATCCGAGTGGACTTGATGTTACTCAGTATGGTCG